>LIEC01011715.1:0-38675 GCA_001925005.1 Drosera capensis
AAGAAAATGTGTGCATGATGCCAGAACCATCTCAGCGGCCCCCTTCCAATGGATATGAACATCTGCATTACTCTGCTAAAAAAAAAAAAAAAAAAAAAACCATACCAGAGGTCTGTCATCGGGCTACAAGTAGTTGGTTAGAGAAAAGAGAGCCAACAGCCAGTTCCCAGTTTTTACTTGAAGCCCACCAATGAGAAATGACAAATTTATATTTTGCATGAATTTATCAACTCCTATGTGGAAGAAACAACATGTATGCAAATTACATCACTGATATCCATCTTATCAGTGGGATAACCAGCATTGGAGCTTTCAGCAACAAAGAGGCGGAAAAAAAAGGTTCAAGGGGACAAGTAAATTACCAGTTGCAATGCAACACCACCACGCTTTTTCTCAGAGTTGAAAGGAGAAACATGAAGAACAATAGCTTCTGATCTAACGGCATCGAATTTCATTCCCAACTGTGTTGGACAAAAGGGTCAGAACAATAATAACCATCAGAGAAAGCGGGATGCACATAAACTTTTGAGAAGGATACCTTCACACCCCAAGACAGAATAGCCTTTTCGGTAGGAGATCCAGACACTTCTACATTGCCACCATCCTGTCAAATGAGAGCTTCAGAAAATTCTGAAAAGGTCCACAGAAGAAAACATTTCCGACTACGATACAAGTAGTACTGAAATTATATAGCAGCTAACAGGCAAATGAAATTCCACTGACACCACACCATTGTTATATGTTATGGTGTTATATGTTATGGTGTGCAGTTAAAAAGGAAGAAGCAGAAAAACTAGGCGACAAGGAATACCTTTGCCGGGAAAACACTACCAGTGGTATTCACAGCAATGCCCTCGATTAGCAGAGACAATACTTCTGGCTGCATAAGTGCTGAGCTGCTTGGTGGATCTAGCTTTGCTTTTCCAGCATAGGCTTCTACTACAGTCATCTGCAAGCCAAGAAAGATCAGTACAAGCAAAAAGTAAAGAGAAATGTATGACTGGCACACCCATAAACCTCCTTATTGTTAAAAGATACTAAACTCACATCGAAGTTTGGATAAAACCTGAAGCAATATAAAATCACCTGGTTTAAGGTCAATGTTCCCGTTTTGTCACTGCATATAGTGGTGGCGGAACCCATTGTTTCACACGCTGAAAGCCTGCGCACCTGCCAAACATAAACAAATTGTGAATCTTCAAGTTGCAAGTCAGAAATCTTCGAAGGTTGTAGAAATATTGCCATGAAGTACTTACAAGTGCTTTGTCTGCCATCATTTTCCGCATCGAGTATGCTAGCCTGTCACAAAATTAACAAATTTAGGTTAACATTGGCCACGGGAAAAAGAAACAATGAGGTGGATCAAAGTAAAAGGAAAAGGACTGAACCACACTTACGTTAATGTGACAGCCAAAGGCAGTCCTTCAGGGACTGCAACAACCACAATTGTTACCTGACACAACAATTTTTCAGTCGGCGAAGTTGCAGAAAACATTGTTTAATCTACAAGTTGTAGAAAACAACGATTACCGCAATGGTGACAATTTCTATCACTCCATCGATGGTTTGGCTCATGCTGGTTTTCTCACGAATGAACTGCACAGTTCCATCTTCATTCTTTGTGTTTCCGGTGAAAAATCTGAAACACTTTAAGATCAGATTTCAGGAAACGGCAATGCAGCTGCAAATAACATACGGAATAGAAGTCATGGTAATTCACCGGACTAGTAGGACGGCCAACACAGAGATAGCAACAGAAAGCCCAATCATGCCGATAAAAGTTGCCACCCCATTCAACCGCACCTACAATACATGGAGAACTCATTGAGCAATGGGACGAAGTAAATGGTGAGTCCGCGAAGCAACCGCACTGGGAGGCCAGGAAGGAACCTGCAAGGGGGTTTCTTCTCCTGTATCCTCAGAGATAGATGCCATCAGCAATCCCCACTCTGTGTTGATTCCAACACCAGTCACCTAGAGACAGAAAAATGATGAGTACAGATCCTCGCAAAGAAGCACATCACAAGAACGAAATTCATCTTCATTCCTTCCTTTGTCATACAAATTTAGAATTTAAATATCTACAAGTAGATTAAAATTAGCAGCTCTCCTAGTTTACTATTCTGAACTTCGTTTACTTGTTCTGGTATTCTCGTTACAATAGGATAGAGCTGTTCTGTGAACGAACCGAGGTTATTCTACAGTAAGGATGCCAAATGTGGTAAGAGTCGAAGATTGAAACAGTGACGTACCAACATATTCCCGAAACCATCAGCTACTTTACAGCCAGCCATCAGAAATGGTGCTTTTTTGTCCTTGTGAACCTAACAGACAAGAAAATTCCATGAAGTATCAACTTATATCAATCGAGGAAGTAATTTACGGATTGGACCAGCCAGCTTACAATCTTGCTTTCTCCCGTCATGCTCGATTCATCAATGGCGAGGGAATGACCAGATGCAAAGATACCATCGGCTGGGACCTTGATTAGGAAATAATAAGAGTCAGATAAACCAACAAGTAATGTTACTTGCTTGAAAAAAAAAAAAGAGATTCATGCTTACCTGGTCGCCGATCTTAAGAGGGACGACATCACCCACTACAATGTCATATATTGAAATCTTTTCTCTTCGACCACCTCTGATGACCTGCATCAGCATTCACTCAGTAAATATGAATTTGCTCGAACAAGAAATGTATACAGTTATAATCCAAGCATCTAGAGGAGGATGCACCTCTAATTGTATGTTCCGTTTCTCTTCATTCAAGTGTTGGAACTGGAGAGACTGTCGATAATCACTGACGGCTATAGAATTACCAAAAAAGAAAAAAAGAAAAAAGGAACACATTAGAAGAATACTATTACAGACGGGACATAAGACTTCTTTACTCCCAAAAAGACCAAAATTACCTGTAACAATTATCACTAGGAGCACAGCAAAAGTGATACTGCCCCCATCATACCATCCTTCCTTGAGACCCTAAACATAGCAAAATTTCAGGAAAGTTAGTGCAGGAGAAGAGATGGTTTACTCGCAAGATGATTTGTTTCTGAGGCATCATGGACATTTTGTTTTCCTGCTTCTCTATGATGAACCACGTCACCAATCAGGTCTCGTGATCAACAACAATAATGACGCAACCTTTAAAGTAGATTGTAGCTTCATACTTACCTCCGTTTTAATCCCTAGTGCTAGAGACGCTATTGCTGCTATGATCAAGATTACAAGGGTTAGATCTTGCCAAGCATCCCAGAGAAAACTCTGCGATATACACAAACCAACTCTCAATATCTCTTTTTACAGAACAGCAACAACCATCTTTATAGAGAAAATGATGAATTCTCGGAAGATAAAAAAAGTACATCACATACCACAAAGCCCTTCCCTTTCTTATATGGATATGTATTTGACCCAAAGGCATTTCTTCTGCTTAATAGATCAGCATCTTCACCAGAGACTCCAATGTCCAGGTTTGTATTTAGAAAACCAGATAATCCTTTAACCTATATGTCTCGCAAAATACTTAGAACCATGACAAAATAAACGGAAAAATAAAATGGAAAGATATGCCAATGTTCTTACACCCCCACAATGCTCTAAGGTGGCCATGTTATTGTCCCTGGTCATGGAAGAAAGCTGTTCAAGCGAAATACCATAATCACCAGTTGGAGTTGGAGATGATACAGAAGCACCCAACACTGGATGAGATAACACACGAAGCATAAGCATAAATTATTAATGCAGCACAAAAAGCTAAAACCAACATGCAGAAAGTAGAACAACCCGCAGAAATTCAAATAGCATTCTTGTAGTGATCATTATCAATCCGGTATAATGATAAATCACCATAGTATGCCAACATTGTAGGAACACAAGAAAGTAAAAAACGTACCTAATTCTCGCTGTCCAGCTAACTTGAAAAGCAATGCTGCCTGATACAACCATACAACCACAGATCAGAATGATCATAGAAACCGTAACGTGCATGCCATCTGAATGAAGTCTATCCGACACAAGCCACAAGGATCTTACTCTTATAACTTGCGCATGAGATCTGATCATTCTTCTTCTGTGCTCTTTCTCTTCCTCCTTCTTAAGATCAAGTGTGTATCGAAACCTACGAGAAGCATTGAGCACAAGGGCTGCTTGCTGAAAAGCAGGAAATAACGACTATGAGTCCCACCAGCATTATCATTGTGATGTGAGAAATACTACTAAAACCCCAATAACAACTTGATGCTCATATGGAGTGTCATTGTGTTCCCTCTTTGCTTGTTACAAGTTTCACGGTTGTTTCCTGCTGCAGCAGTGATACTCACTCCGCCAATGGTTCTCAAACTCTCTCCAAATTCTTCCAAGTCATAGTACATTGTTTAGCCAGTTTCATGAAGTTAATATTGTTCCACCTAGCGTCTGGATATATGTTGAGGAAAACTGTTACGCTCATCCCATTTTGTATTGTTCCCCATTTCCATCCTCAACCTTCCCTATTCCATTTCCCAAGCAACTTCTGCCAAATGTATACTTTCATCCCTTACTCCTCACTTGTGCAATCTTTTGAAAATTTTCTTTTTTTATCCGTAGGATAATAATGGGACCCAACGTGATCCATATAAAATCAATGAATAAGGTAGAGATTCTAGATACCAACATAGGATTCTCATTCTTGCAAAGCAATGCCACATTGACAGAAGAATGCGACATTCTGTCACAATTTTTTAAAACCATCCCACCTAAAAGGATACAAAATGTGGATCAAACATCATACCCTCCAACGTCTCAACGACTCAAGAGGAGCATTCTTCGTGTGACCAATGTCAAACGGATCATCGGGATTCATTTCGTCCTCCTCCTCCCCATCGGCAACACCATCATCAAGCCCCGCCTCGACATCACGGTGAGTCTCCACAAGCCGCTGATCCGGAGATCGGTCCTGGAACATGCCACTGCCTGTCATGGCTGATGACACCTTGTGAGGATCCAGCGTCAATGCCGCCGCCACCCTCTCTCTCAATGCCGAGAGATGAGTGGTCCCGCCTCCTCTTCAAACCCAAAAAAGGGACCCCTCTGCAACGATTTTTGAAAAATAAATAAAAATTTTGAAAATAAGGAAACAGAATTTCCTGGTTTTGTCTTTGTTGTTGTAACAACCCTATGAAGACAGTCAAAAACAGGATACCATGTATGGAGAAACGAAAAGGATAAAAAAAAAAAAAAACAGCGAAAAACAAGGATATTTTATGCCTAAAATAGTGAAAAATGTGCTAGAAATGTGGAGAAATTATCATATGGAAAAAATTATTGATTGAACAAAATGGAAGCAAAGAAATTGTGGTGGCAACACAACATTATTGGCAGGGGAGAATAGTTCATTGGGGATGAATATGACGTGACCTCCTTGACTGGAAAGGAACTAAAATAAACCCTTAATCAAACTATTTTCAAATTATTTATCATCCAGTTAATTTAAAAAAAAAAAAAAAAAAACAAACGAAAGATTTGAATCAAAACATGCATACCAATTTGCCTTTTTCCATCGACGTGAAAAATACTTCTGAGCTTGTTACCCGCCATCAACTATCTCCCGCCACCAAGGCTATATACTTCTTGTTAGCCGGACTTGAGTAACATTGTTGAGCATTGCGCAATCTATTTTTCAGAAAATCATCCGTCTTTGCAAAAAAAAACATTTTGCATTATAGTAGTTGTTGTAAATAATGCATGTTGATAATTTTATATTATAAATTGAAAACTTTATATTATAAATTAATAAATATATATCCAATCAAATTTTAATATATTTTATCTTAAAAATATAAATTAACAAAATACAATACAAAATTTTCAATTTATAATAAAAAAATTTAATATACACTATTAAAACAAGTAACAATTTGACTTGTTCAAAATTTTACTGTATTAAATAATGTCAGAGGAGTGGAGTCGATATGTGGAACCCCTTTTCACAAGAAGAGGGGCGTCAAAGGTGAAGCCCTAGCCACGTCAAAACTCGTATAAATACACGCCCAACACTCGTCTTCACTTTCCACTCTTATTCTCACCCAGCGGCGCAACCCGTGAAGTGAATCTCATTTTCCCTCTCGCCCTCCTTTTTTGTATTATTGTCGTCGTTGTTATATGTTGTTTTCCGATGATGAAGAGTACCCAAAAAGATAGGAAGTGCCGTATGACACTACTCAAAGCACCCAGCAGTTGAATCGACAACACTGTTTGTTCCGCAATTTATTTCCCATCCACTGGTCTTTACCAGTCGGGATTTTGTGGTTCACAGTGGTGAATTTATTCAATTGCTGAGTGTGTGCGTGATTTGAAACGGGACTCTGAGGATCGAATGTTGAATTGCATTCATTTGATTTTTGTATTCCTCAGTCCTAGAGAATACCTGAGTTGATTTATGTGTTTGTTCTTGATGATGAGTTGTGTTTGGAGGGTCCAATGCCACGTAGCTGGTAGTCGAAGGACACCGTGACCACTGAATGCTACGATTTGGTCTGAGATTGATGCTGTGTTACCCATTTTGATAGGAATCTGTGCTTTCTAATGTCGTTGATCCATGGAACTGGTTTTTTGAGTAATCCTGTTGTATTTTAATGCGTTTTTTGTGTCGATATTGTACGATTGTGTTGATTTGGTATTTTTGAGTTCTTAAACGTGTTTTGAAGCCAGTGATGATTCTTTCTTAAGTTGGAATTACCGACTGATATTCATCTTGATGACTTGGTTTTTGTCTGAGGCTTCTGATTTTTTTTTTTTTTTTTTTTTTTTTTGTATCTTTCTTGTGATAGCGGCTTCGTTTCTTTTTATTCAGTGAGTGATTTCATGAATCTTGCCTTGTGTTAGAGCCTTTCTAGGGTTATGGCTGTTGGCTTGCTGTTATGATTGATGAAATATTGGCCCTACTGTCATCGTTCTCTTGGAGTAGTACTTTCTTGTTCAGGAGATGAAAAGGTTAACCATCTTTTCAAGTGTTTAGTTTCTCCCTAGTTGTATGATCCATGGCCATGTCACAGATCCTGGGCAAGCATGGGATCATCGGGTCGAAGATCTTGTTGACTATACTTGGAACATGTGCCACTCGCTTTTCAGGGAGCAATCTGTCACGGGTCAAGCCTCACGGGTCTTGAAAACCTAACCCCAAGACAAATCGAAGGAGATTCCATGCTTTCACGACCATCTTGAGGCTGAACTAGCTCCAGATCCAGTTCTAGGACTCTTGGAGTATAAAGTATGCGGCGTAGTAACTTGTATGAAACCGAGATCATTTTTCCATCTTTGCATGTTTAAAGATGAATTTGATTCTGAGTACATCAACTTGTTGCCTCAATTGGTGTCACGTTGTGTGTATTATAATGCATTTGCAACCTGCATTAAAATCAGCAAATCTGTCATATCTACGTTTGGCCGGTGTGGAAGCTTTGATGTCACAACAGTACAGTGGTTTTGTGATTAGTCTGGCAATAAAAATTGATTTAAAAAATTATTGTTTTTTATCGAAAAAAATTCTTTTAAGATTTTTTTTTTTTTTAAAAAAAAAACATTATAGTGGCTTTGACGTTGCACATCAGTAGCCTAACACAAAAATTTGATGTCAGCAAGTTGTTCGATAAAATCATAACCTGACTAAAACTAAAAGTATATCACAACTTCTATATGCGACTACAAAAAAATCACGACTTCTTTACTATGTTACCCGTGTTTGTTTCAATCAGCTTCTATCAATGTGATACGTTAAATCATCCTCACTTCGTTTTCATAGTTCAGAGTTTTGGCTTCACCCCCCGATCACCTTTTAGTGTTGTCACAATAGGCCTGCTTCAAAAAGGTTTCTCCTTCTCAGTGTCTCGTCTACGAGTTTAAAGGTCTTCTTCACAAGCTTAGGGTCGAGTGCAGTGGTTCTATAAATCTTGAATACACGATCCACACGGTCTGGTGCAGTACTCTGATAATACAACTCCTCGAATTTCTTCTTTACGAACCTACACTCAGGAAAACGTTTCAATATTAGTCTGCTCCTCAGAATATCAAACAAAAAGTTCAGCAAATCAGAGAATTTGTTAGACATACTCATATGCATGTTCAACCTCTTGTTTTCCAGTTGAAACAGGTTGATAATCTATAAACCACTCGCAGACGCTCAAAGGTACCTGCATAATTTTTTCAAACGTATTAGGAATATGTTTTTTCTGCTACAACTAACGAAGCAATGATAATGATACGCATACTCCTAATCTTACTTTGGGAACCTTCTTCTCAAACAAATCAAACTTGTTCAGAAACAGCATGAAGGATGTTTTCTGCATAGACGAATGTATTGAACGGTCTCAGGCATAGACAATAAATAAGTAATCAAAATTCTTCATTCATCAAAAAACAAAAATTAAAATAATTGCGAGCACATTTGTAAAAGCAAACCTCAAAGTATGGCTGCTTCAAGACCCACTCAAAGAGACCTTTGGTCTCCATCATTCTGTTGCTATTTTCTTCTTCACACATCGTTTGGTCATACCTGAACAATTCCAGATCAGACAAGAGCTTTCACATCAGACGAGATTTCACAACAGAACATGCAATACAAAATGAAGCAACCAGATTCAAATTAATGCTTGATATTGGTATTCATGAAACCAACCCTGAGCCTGCGAAGGCTTCTTCCATGAGAAATTGAAGCTGTGAGTTGCAACTAATACATCTGATGATTCTGATGAGAGAGTAAAATGAATTTGGAGCTTACTCGCTGATTGCAGCGCAAAATATTACTGCAGTAACCCCCTCAAAAAGATGAATCCACTTCCTTCTCTCATTCTTTTGGCCTCCTACATCATATATTCTGTATACTTCACCACTTCTCTTGTTTTCTCCCACAGGGCTGAAGATATAGGCAAAACAAACAGTTGAGTTCAGAGTCCCATATATAAGTCCCCAAGTAGACACACGCATGCATGCAAGAGTGAAGATCTATAATAGACATGAATACATAACAGGGCTCAATTTACGTTTTTCATGACGACCATTAATTTTCTCAAAAAGACTCAAAAACATATTTAACTAATGAACACAATCAGTTCATGGACATAGCTCAGTCCCCAACATGATCACAAAAGAAAACCCCACGTCGTACCTGAACTGAATTTCTACCAATCCAGTTGTCTGAACCCTAGCATAAAGAACGTCCTCCTGCATATTGCAAATTCTGGAAGTAAGACGTTTATCCTTCTGGAATAAAGAAAAGGGTAGAAAAGTGACATGTCACTTGTACGTCTAATACTAAATTTTCCAGAAAGGCATTATTATTCTTTTTACAGAAGCATTGAAGAGTGCCATGAAAGGGGGGAAAAACTACCTTTTTAGGGATATAGTCCACGCTGGCAAGTCTCTGCAAATTTTCCATAAAATAAAGGGCACAGTCTGGAAGTTGGAGCTCATTACCACGAGCACATGCTTCCTTCAAGAGGAGCAAAGCATAAGATCACAAGATCGATGTTAAAGATTTCACTTCATTCCATATAACAATCTGACCAGAAACAACCTGAATTGCGGGATCTTTCCATAATGTTTCTATCTCCAGTGCAAGTTCTTCAGTTAGATGTGGATATTCAAATTTGGTATCAATCTCCGACAGCTTGTTTCCAATTCCCTTAACAGCACAAATAGTGAACATGACACAACTATTTATCAGTTACTGACAAAGAATTCTGGAAAAGAAAGAGCGAAGAAAAAACGATACAATAATAAGATGGCATTTTAAATATCACTATTAAACATGATTTGAAGACAACAGAGCTAAGCATCACATAGCAACTTTATCCCAAACAACTGAAAGTCACATAGCCACTAACAAAAGCAAAAGGCTGACCTTACATTCAGCAGACAAAACATACTTCGATGAATCAGCTTCATTTTGAACCATTTCTTTTGAAGCATCACGCAGTAACTGTCAAAGTCATGCGAGATGGCTCCAATTAGGTCAATCACACTAGCTTAAAATTAAGCTGGCACCAAAGCAGATCATAAAATGCGATAGGATAAAACTAGCGAACACAATAAAAAGCAATAACTAACACACCCTTTCAAGTATTGCATACTTTTATAGTCTGGAAGACGTTGGAGTGGATGACAGGGACATAGCTCTTTAGTTCAGTTTCCTGAAAACCTGTTTGAAACAAAAGCTTGATCTGCAATACACAACAAATACATAGTCTCCTTTCAAAGCCCACCTACTACTTTTTTTTTAATATCAGATTTAAGTCAAAACGAGCTTGCCTGCTTGAATATGGTTGACTTCCCGGCCTCACCAGCACCTTGTAAGAAAGCGTACAGGTTAGGAACATGGAGCAGACTAATTCCTCTAACGGGTAAATTATGCATTGGAAATGCATTATTTTTTATTTTTTTCCTTCTCAACTAGATAAACATGCTAGGCCCTTTACGTAATTGCATTGCCTCAATTGGTAAACCATAGCCTTGGTGAAAAAAAAACCACTTGCTTTCCCACAATTCTCAAAAGGGTTTAACAAACATGCCTTTCTATTTAATACCAACAAAAGAAAACAAAAGAAGAAAACTGAACGACAAGTTCAACATTTAATACCAAGTAGTAGTAGTTTCTGTATGTGCCTTTCAGCTTTTGTTTCTTGTTCTATCTGCCTTTCAATTTCTGCAGCCTAAACACAGACACACCAAATCAACAAATCTGCGACTCCTAAGTCAAATTTATCTCCAAATAAAGGATGCCATATAAAAAATATATTAAAAGTACTCAATACACAAACTAAGCTGCTAGCTTGTGCAGAGCAAGCGAGTAAAACTTTTTTGCGTCTACCCCAATGTTCTACCAAGTACCTTAAGATTTTCTTCCCCATCCTCTTTTTTGTAGTATTGTTCTCTACTGCAAAGTAGTCCCATAATTTGAATTTGGCACAGCATAGAAAGCCGGTTAATTGAGCTGCAGCGACAGTGCGAGGAAGTTTCCATGCAGAGTCATCACATGTAAGTATACCAAAATCCTGAATACCTTTTAGTAGACAACACCTGGAAAAAAAACATCAAAGGAATTAACCATGACGATAGCAGAAAAGCATAAGCTCAAATCATTTATCAATAACGTTCATAAGATTGCAATGATCCGAACACCGATAACCAATATTTTAGAACAAGATCTATGTGCTGTCTAGGTCCTCAACACGGTTTGCTGTTCTAAATAAATTGGGGTAACAAGCTGCGAATTTAAGAACTTTAGTCATAGCAGCTATGCTACCATGTCATAAAAGCAGCTCGACACCGGACAAACCAGAGCTTCCTAGCATATGTCACTCATTATTAATATTTCCCCTCGTGAGATTCAGTTGGCCTGCTAACATCATCTCTCATCTTCACATGTTTCACCTTCCCCGATAAAAAATCTCACATCTATGAAACTCCAGCGATGATGCAAATATAGGAGTACATTCTAAAAGAATACAGAACACTTTCGACTTGTGTAATCAACTCTAGCAAAAACCCGCAAAGCAATCAAATTGCCGAACATTTCGCCCTAAAAAGAACATGCTGTGCACAAATCGACTCCAAGGCTTCCTCAAACCGAAAAAAAAGTTAGAATCAAGAGGAACCGGTGAAAACAACAACTCCACTGAACTGAGCTCAACACAGCCACGGCGAACTAAGTAAACGAAAATGCGGTTCGTGATTCGACACGCACTGCACGGATTCGCACAGATCTCAACACTCTAACCTGAGAAATTGATAATCGATGGTTGACAGCGGCAAATCACGCCGCCGGTGAGACGATGGTTCAACAATGGCGGCTGCCTCCTGTTCGAAAATGCGATTGATGATATTAGAGAAGCGAGAAAAACACGAGATCCGAGGGGACACTACGAATCTGCGAATGCTGCCGCTGGGGTTTCGGCTCCAACCCTTGCTTTACGAGATTCGCTGTTTGGCTGTCCAAATTTCGCAGTATGATATTAATAATATGACTGTGGTTGCTTATTCGTAAAATAGAATTTCGCAGTATGATATTAATAATAATATTTTTTAAAAAAAAAAAATTATAATTTTTTGATAATTTTTTGATATAAAAATAAATAAATTAATCACATTTATTATATTATATTTATTATTTTTTCTCATAATTGATATAATAAATTCTAATATCATCAAAAAAAATATTTTTTTTTTTTTTAAATTCACACAAATTCTACACTCGTATAAATTTGAGACGAAAAAAGTAGCGCTTAAATCTCTTGAAGTTTCGAGTTTTGACATATAGTCTTCTCAATTTTAAAAATGGGCATATGTTCTCGTGTCAAAAAATATTTAATTACAAGAAGATCATGTGTCAAAATTCAATATTTTGTTCAAAATTTAGGAGATTAAATATCTATTATTAAAATTCGAGGGATCAATATTTCAAGCGTGGATAGTTCAAAGTGCTTATGGACAATTTTCCCTTGATTATTTTTTGTACAAAGTTTTAACTTCTTGGTTCAAGGTCAAAGACTTAGAAATTGTTGTAAAACAAGTGTATTCATCGGTTGAAGTGATTCGTCGATATATTTGTTTTGATTTTGTCGGTCGAAAAATGTTAGAATTAACAAAATAATTAAACTATTTTAAAGCAAAAGAGAAGTTTTATTCGTTTAGTTTTAGTGTACATAATATCTTAGAAATGAGCTTTGTTTATAGGATTCAAGATGATTAATCATCTAATTTTTTTCACCTAGTTAAGATGATTAGGTCTAACTAATAGCTAATTAGATAACTTTTTTTGATAGCCTCAAAAATAGATGAGATCTAAAAAAAAATATCTAGGCTTAGGTATAAATTCATCATTTTCAAAAGATAATTATATTTAAATAATTTACAACATTTCCTGTTGATGTATTTATCACCTATTAATATTGTCTCGTTAAAATCTTGTCAGAAAAAACCCAATCGGATACAAATCTTGACGAAGAAAAAAATTACAATCTCTCCCTCAACAGAACTCCCTTAAAACATTAGAATTTTGTTCAAGAAAATTATCAACTCTTCTGATTTCTATATTGTGTCTCAACTTCATAAAAATTGCTCCCGATAATGTTTTTGTGAATATATCTGTTAAGTTGTCACTTGAGCAGATTTGTTGCACATCAATCATCCTTCTGAAGAACATATGACCAAAATATTTTTCGTGATATATACTTTATTATGTTGTCTTTGGTGTAGTTTCCTCTGAGTTGTGCAACACTAGTTATATTATCTTCATATACGATTATAGGTTTTTTTTCACGAACTGAAGGAATCCCACATGACTCTTATATATGTTGTATCATGGATCTCAGTGACAACATTCTCGGCTAATCTCGTGCATTGCAATAAGCTCTAAATGTTTGAAAGATGTTGCTATGAGAGTCTCCTTCATCGATCTCCATGAATTGTGGTATCTCCAAAAATAAATACATAACCTATTTATCATCTTGTTTTGTGTGATCTCAGAAGTACCCAATATCTGCAAATCCAACTAGTGTGGATTTCACTCCTCTTGGATAAAGTAGCTTCATATCAACAAGGTTTCGCATGACATGCTTGATTCCATTTCAGTGTCTTCTTGTCGGAATTAAACTATGGCTTGCTACTAAGTTAACCGCAAAAACAATGTATAGCCTACTAAGATACATAAACGCACCAATTACACTTAAATAAAAGAAACTTTCAATCCTAAGATGTCTTCTCCTTTTTCTGAAGATCAAAACTCATCTTTCTTATATTCGTCTTGATAATGCCGAAGAATTCACTTCAAATACATTTGATGAATATTACATGTCAATAGGTATCTCAATAGAACATCGTGTTCCTCATGTCCATACACAAAATGGTTTAACCGAGTTATTGATAAAAAGAATCTAATTGATTATTGGACCTATACTCGTGAAAACAAAGTTGTCTATCTCTATTTGAGGACATGCGATATTACATATTGTAAATCTTATTCTCATTTGACCAATGTTTTATCACAAGTTCTCTCATTACATTTTATAAAAGATCAAGAACCAAATATTTCTCATCTAAAAGGTTTTTTTGAATGTGTTATATATATTCGTATTGCACCACTATAACATATTAAGATGGGTACACAATGAAATTTATGTAAATACAGCCTTATTCCTGAAGAGTGAATTTGAAATAAAAGATCTTGACAAGACTAAATTTTGTTTGGGCATACAAATTGAACACTTAACAAATGAAATTTTATATATCAATCGCTATATACTAAGAAGATCCTTTCTAGGTTTTATATGATAAAAGTCCATCCCTTGACATCTCCAATGCTTGTTAGATAATTAGATATCATTATATCAATCACATAGAGACGACATACAATACATACTCTCAATATTATAATTGTGTCATTGACGAGACTAATTCAATTTCATAAGTAAGCTTTCTTCATCTTTAACAAAAGGGATATCCGCGAAAACGAAACAGTCAAATCGGAGTCAGAGGTCACCTGCAGTAAGATACCCTTATATCAAAAAATCAATAAAAAATATCATCATCAAGTCATTGTATTACACATGTCACAGACATAATATTTTTTGTGTTTTATATCACGGAGTTATCTTAACAAATTTATGCATTTACATTCTTTTCACACATTCACCCTCATTATTTCAGTAATCAAGACATAACACAAACACATCATCTTTTCATGACACACATCAATTACAATCAATATTTTACGTCAGCCACATTTAGTAACTACGTCCAAAGATTTCAATGCATATTATTATATTCACTGTATAATTATATGCATCGTCACATACAATAAATATAAGTGTTATCTTTTATCACAGTTATGTTCAATTTCGTCCTTAACTGACAACGAGCAGAGTCTCTAAGTCCTATAATATAATAAAATACGTGTATTAAGACATATCCTTATGAATGATTATTCACGTTATGAAGTTAAGCATATTTATTCGTATTTTTTGAAAAATCGTCATAGTAATATTATGTGGTGGTGTCAAACTTTGAGAAAAAAATTTCCAATGAAAAAAAGCTTGTATTTATAAAAAATTAAATTGATTAAAATAATTAAGTGAAAAATAAGTTGATATTTAGAGGATAATAATCTAATTTAGATAAAGTAAAAATTGATATAAAGAAAAATAAGTGTCAAAATTAGATTTAAGTTATTAGGATTATATTTCATCCGTATTTTATATTCTTTTAATATTATATCGTCAAATAAATCTTATAACTGTGTAAAACAAATTGTAAAATATGATAATTTATTATTTATATTAATTATCATAAAATTAAATTTTGTAAATTTTTTTGAATCTAATTCATTATAATTTTGTTAAGAGATGAAGAGTATTTAGATTGAGACCGAGGGAGTACCTTGTTTCAATGGTTGCAGTAATTCCTGGCCCTGCCCGTCGACGTCGGCGGTCCTCTTGTGGTGTGTCCCCACTCAAGCCAACAACCAGACTCTCATCTCAACCACAACTCTCGTGGACCACGAGAAACGATTCTCGCGTTGATCAAACCTGTTTTCGAATCCGTCTTGATGGCAAAGCGGAAAAAATATCTCATATTGGTTCCAGGCTATGTGTGGATACGAGTAAAAGGTGTTAATCGATACCATTTCGTTCATTCGATTCAGTTTTTTTTTATAGATTTCGATTGTGATGGATAAAATTATAATCGAATCGATTAATAATCAATTAAAATTTTTAAAATCATAATTATTTATTAAACGATTTTGGTTAATCGGTTATTTAAAAGGTTACGGTTAAATGATTAATCGATTTCTTAACCGGTTATGATTAATCAATTAAGTAAACCGTTATAAAAAATCAAATTCTCAATCGATTTTTAATGATTAATCGATGGAAATCGAGTGAATAATTACATAAAATGATTCATTTATGAAAAATATTTGTTTATTGATTTGGTTAATTGATATATATTATGCGGTTAATTGGTTAACGATCATCGATTGTTATTTTTCAGTTAATACGATTATAGTTAATCGGTTTAACATAATCGATTAAACGATCGGTTAATCGGTTAAAAACTTTAACCGAATCAAATAAGTAAATGGTTTTATATCAAAAATCAAAACCGAACCGTTTAACTAATCGATATGGTTCGATTGCAGGATAAATGCTTTCGTAGTCGTTTTAGCATTCTTGGATATGAGTAACTTGTTGTCCTCTATTTCCATGCTCTCTATGTGTGGTTAGTTGATGTAATGTGTGTCTTTTTCATTGTCCATTCGAGTATTGGCTATCTTATCTGGCTCCATTTCTGGTTGCTGCTTAAGCTTGACTCGGATTGCGAGAGGGCAGATAGAACCTGACAATTCTTGGTTGACTGAGATGATGCAACCGTTAGACTCGGTCTATGTATGCCCATAGTGACATGGTTGGTTCATCGTCATTTGATGCGTTCAAAAGAACCGGCCAACCGGCCAGTACTTTGATGTTACAATCAATATGACATTTTGAAGACATAATCTCGACAACAAAAGTAACAACTTGCAATATCATATTCACTTTTAACTTATAATACAATTCAACATTTTCTTATTTAAATTGTGTTTACTATCTTTTTTTTTAAAAAAAGAATTTCTCAGTCCCAATAGTTTTTTCGTTATTCGATACGTATTTTGGAGATTTTCGTGTGTCATCTTAATTTCCAAATAAAATTATATCATTGATATTAAGTTGAAATACATAATTAAAATTATCATTAGTATTTTACGATAATATTTCAAAATATCACGTTTGATCGTTTCGTAAAATAAATCAAATTTCATCTCAATAAATACACAAAAATAATTTATTATAATTAAAATGGATAGAAAGAAATACGAATAAACCTTACTTCTTTTATCTGTTAGTACTCCCCAAAATTCGCTCCTTGTACAACAGGGTTTTTAACAAGGGAAGGTACTAACATGAAAAACAATATCCTACTTTGAAAAGGCATAACCTTCCACAGTATTTTTCTTATGCCCACATATGATAAATGACAAACGACTGTTGCTTCTTTTTTTCCTTCACCAATTCTCTATGTGGCCAACAGCAGCTGCTCACATATCATTCACACATTCTCCCTTTCTCACAAAAATCACACAATTTGTCGACCAACAATCATCTGAACCGTACCCACAACACGCTTTCCCCTTCAATTCCCATCATTACTCTCCCCTTTTTCTCACCACAATTTTTTTCCCTCCATCACAAAACTCTTCCTTTTTTGTCCTTTAAAAAAATCCCGTCACACACACCACCTTCCTCGGATTCCTTCTACAAATTCTTTCACAATATTTTCATCACCACCACCGCCTCTTTCACAATATTTTCATCACCACCACCGCCTCTTTCGTCTCCTCCATTTCCTGCACCGCATTCCCCTCTATATATATTTCCCTCCTCTCGAGTCCAGCATACCCGAGAAAACAATTATATCATCAAAATAAACAAACAAATTACAACACCAATCCATCCAGATAATCCTGTCGATTGACTAGACTGAGAGGTCAAAGAAGCGATTACATTAGAGCAAATACATCGACAGAAGAAGTCACATCGTCGATATGGCCACGGATATGAACAAACGTTGCTGCGAGCTGTGTAACGAAGACGCCACCGTGTTCTGCGAATCGGACTCAGCGTACCTATGCCGGCGATGCGACGCCGCGGTCCACGACGCAAACTTCCTCGTCGCTCGTCACATTCGCCGCTCCATCATCTGCTCGAAGCACAGCAATCACGACTCAATCAACACAACACTCATCGACGACGACGATAATCTCGATGCAGTTTCATCATTGTCATCAGCTTCGGTATCCATTTCGACGGGAGAATCGAGCACTTCTGATCCGAAATCGACCACTTCCGCTCCTCGAAACTCGAACCACAACGACGGTGACGAGATCTCCTCATCGAGGCGATTGCGAAGAGCACCGGAAAGCGTGGACTCGAAAATCGAAGGCGTGTTGGTGAATTGGTGCAGGAGGCTAGGGCAAGACAGTCATTTGATCGTCCCGGTCACGGCCAGCGTGCTCCGGGCAGCTGCCCGGGGCAGGAGGCTGCCCGGGGCTCCGTTTAGGGTTGCTCTAGCGGCGTCGTTTTGGGTGGGGTTGGGGTTGTGTGGTGGGGATGTGAGGAGGGTGGAGGAGGTGACTAGGGTTCCGGCGAAGGTGGTGGCGGCCGCGGCGGCGAGGATTGCGCCGGCGGCGGCGATGGTGAGGAAAAGGAAAGTGGCGGATAGAGAAGAGGGGTGGGCTGAGTGCTAGGGTTTAGGGCAAAGGGTTTTTGATCGGGTTTTTGTACTGTTTTAGTGGAAATTTTTGTTTCTGGTGATTGACTCGAAGGTTGAAGATGAATTTGGCAGTGATAGGAAGAAACTGTTTGAACAATGTTCATAATTGTAATTGTAATCACTTGTGAAATGTTTAAGTAGCACTACTACTTTTTTTTTTTCTTTGGTCTGATTTGATTATTAGTTGTATTTGAAATTCTATTTAAGTTCGAACGTGTACGTGTATTCAATGAACTCTTATTGAAGTTGTGATCGATTTTCGATGAACTCCGTCTAGACAACATGAGTATGTTTGTTTATTGCCCAAATACGAAGCCTGTTGAGTTAGTTCGTGTTTTTTTAGATAATCAAGAACATAAATTTGGCTGATCTCTTGAGCCTAAAGAATTCGCTAATGCTAATTTATGCACATGCATCAGGACACAAATCCCAAAGGGGCAGATCTAGCATCATGGACCGCCTATTCTTTTTTAAATTTTAAATTCAATGTGTGACTTGTGGTTGTATTCAGCGCAAGATCTGCAACAAACTATGCACATAGAAGTTTGGTCCATATACAGGAATTCGTTATTGGCCTCATATTAAAATATCTTCTGTCCTAATTAGGAGACATGAATTGGAGTTTAATCTTAACCTTATTTTTATGCTATTGGCTTTAAAGATGTGTAGTTTATGACACCGCAGTCGTATGTGAAACTATAATTGTGTGTTTGGACCATCATAATCATGCTTGGTTATCGAATAAGTCTTATCTATGATTACGAGAAGCGATAACTATGAACCTTAAATCGATTAGCCATCGACAATAATATTAGACGGGCAGAATGCCCTCGATGTTTTGTTCACGTTATGGCCACCAGAGCGATCTCTCTAGCTGCCTAGCTATTCTAGATCTTTACCATTTGGTCTAGAGACCGACACAAGAACAAGCCAAAATCATAAGGTGCCTCCTTGAAATTTTACGAAATCAAATGTGGTTTGATCAAATAGACACAATTGTAAATGTCACGGATTTGGTACCTATATGTTACCAACTACGAGAACATCAATACACCAAAATCAACTAGGAATCACAGTGTGAAATGAAAAGAAGAAACTTCATAGATAATTCTCGAGGTGGGAAGAAAAACTAGGTAACGGTTTTATCATTGTAACAAAAGATGTGAGGGTTGACAAAATAACTAAATGACTCTCTTTACGAAGATCAGCATTTCATATCCATCGATGTGAAATTTGACCCCTACATAATTCGTAAACTCCTTTTCACACTCAATTGTTTCATAACCTTGGTCAAGAGAGAAAGATGAGCTTATGACTAAAAAAAAAAAGTTGTTGTACTCCTATCAACATGCAAAATCTCATGGATCGCTGCATTATATATAGAAGGATAGCGCCGGCGTTGGGCAAGGAGAATGTGATGCGTACGGTGATTCTTGCCACTTTGGGTTTGTGTTCTGATTCTTGTCGGATTCGGCCGCTAGTTGTGAGTGTATAAGGTTTGAGTAATAATATTCTCACCTTTTCATAATAATTATAATATATATGTATTTTATATCATTCTATACACATGAATATAAATCTTATTTTCACATCAAATCATCTCTCATTATCACGCACAATTATTAACTTACACAATTATTAATGTCGATACATGTGCGGATAAAAATGTTGCAATAATTTTTGAACAGGAAGGAGAGGATATTTGTTTCGTTTGAACATTGGCAGAACCGTGATGGCGCTCTATGTATTGACAATTGTTGGGTTTTTTTTTTCCTGATTTTCACTGACTGTTTGGTTAGGGTTGTGATGGGACCAGGGGAGGTAATCGATGCATTTAGAGAGATCCCTGAAAATGATCATCATAGGTTATACGATATACTACTGATCAATGACATCAATTGTTTGAGGGCCTTGTTCGTTCTGTTGTTGTGTTTTGTTTTGTTTTTTCCCCCAATGAACAAGTCATCTGAAGACGAGAAATGAGCCGATAGTGGAAATGCAAATGGTCCGAAATCAGGAAATGCGATAAACCAAGAAATTCTCTGATACAAGAATTAGTCCCATATTTATGAGAACGTCCCGATATGAAGATTTTTGTGATTTGAAAACTAACCCTGGATAAGAAATGTCCCTACTCAGGAAATGCTTCGATATGAGATATCACTCGAGAAATGTCCCAATGCAAGAACTTCAACTGGTATGAGAATGTCTCGGTGTGAGGATTTTTCGATATGGGAAAATGTTCCGAAATGAGGAATTTCCCTATATCAGAAATGCCCCTATATGAGAAATTAGTAAATGGTTGTGTTCATGGTGAACTACTCCGTTGGTTGACAGCTTTGCCAAGCTTCGTCTTGAAACAGCTGACACAAGATTACGCTTGAAAAGAATGACTGGTCATTTTCAAGGGCTGTGCTTGATATTGGAAGGCTTTCTTAACCTGTATTTTGTTTCTTAAACATTGTTGGTGTCCGTGACTAATATCGGTGTTCCAACATACTTAACATGCTGTAACACACCGGTTATCAAGGATGGAAGGGGTCCTCGCCTGAGCGTTGTGAATAACGGGACATCTATTTCAGGAGGTTGATGTTTCAGCTTCTTTGAATCTTTTTCCCATCTTTATTATGATCTCTAGCTTTTCAGGAATGGCCATCTTGATGGCAGTCCTGACCCAATCGGTCTTTGAACTTGAACACGATGAAGAGAATGTAACACACGGAATCCCATATTCATATTCCCTCGGTTTATGCTTCCTTGGGAACCAATCGAGATCTTGGCTGTTGCTTGGTTTACAGTTCCTCAATTCTGAAAGGTCGGGGAAAAAGGTAACCTGCAGGGATGCAGTGGCTTTGGAATGCAAGTTTCTCATCTATCTGCCTGTTGATTTCTTAAGGTACTTCCTGATCTATTACTTTGTTGATTGCCTTGGAAGCCTGCATTATGGTGTTTGAACTCGGTGAAGCAAGCTGGTTAGTAAATTTAAGGAACTTTTTCGGCTGAAGTCAGGTTAAAGGTTCTATGAGTAGGAGTACATAATAACTTTAGCTCATCTTTTAGTTCCTGACTTGATTTGTTGTGTTTCAGATAAATGTATCTCTCATTTGTGGCTTGTTCTTGTTTTGATTTTGTTTCTTTTTCCTTTTGTTTCTTGTTTTTTTTCTTTTTTGTAACGAGGGTACCAAGAAACGTTCTTCTTGTATATGTCTCTCACCCGTTACAGATATCATTCGTGGTAAAATTGTTATCTATATTATTATGGATCTATGTTTATGTTTGTGCTTAATAGGGACAAGGGTAACAACCGTTGACTGGATTGCTTGAAGGTTGGAGTTGCAAATCCTCCATTACAGTCAATGTTATCTAGACTGATCCATCACACTCTTCATCTCAACCCATCTTGTTCCTGATAAGTTCCATACGAGGATAACAACAAAAAGGTAATCCCACATGACAGTGATTTCTTCACATACCCATCAGAGTACATCACCTCATTCAAGCATTCAACACACTCCTCCATCTTCATCTTCATCTTCAGCTCTCAACTCCCCTAAAAATCCCCAAAGCAACAACACAAACACACACAATTACTAAAGCAACAACCACCATGTAATCCCGTCAAGTGAAAGGGTCACGATTATGGCACGATCAAGCAACGGGTCACCGATCGCACGTTTATCAGACGACCAGCTCCTGTCAATCCTGCTCCTACTGCCCACAAGTTCAATCCTTTCCTTCTCCCTCACCTGCAGACGGTTCCGATCCCTGGCGTGTTCTGACACGCTCTGGGAATCCGTCTGCAGGCGGGACTGGGGGATTCCTTGTGTCGATTCCATCAAACCCTGTATCCTTTGCTCCCCCTCCAGTAGTGGGGATAGGTGGATGAAGTTGTATAGGAGAGTGGTGGGGTTGGATGAGGTGGGGTGTAGGAGATTGGGGAGTGGTGATGAGGCGGGGGCGAGGGCGAGGGCGAGGGCGTCGCATTCGATGAATTTTGTTGGAGGGTGTTTGGTGGTGTTTGGTGGTGGATGTGAAGGAGGTGAGATTTGTGGGATTCTGATGGTGCCCGTTTCTTGGTTTTGGTTGAATTGGTTGATTGAGAAGTTTCTTGTGTAATTTGTTAGCCTGTGTGTTGGTGGTGTTCATAGTTTCGCTAATTGTGTGAGGATTGTGAGATGGGAATGAAGATTAAGAGGGAGGAGGACTCTCTTTGGTGTTGCTGTTCAAAATGTTGAGAACTCATATTTGAACCAATGGACAAAACTAGAAACCTAGAACAAGAAATCGCGCTCTGTGGGAAATAAGATGTCGAGTTCAACATAAGATAGAACAAGACTGAAGGTCACGTTTACCATTGTGTATAGTAGCTGGAGTGTCGGCCTGACTAGGAGAGGGTTGATAGCTAGTCAGGTAGTCACATTCGAAGCTGGTTCGAGTCGAAGATCCTTCCTGTGCACATCGTGCATGATCTTCATTATCCGGAGAAGATGTTTCTTTCGTGTTCTTGGAAATGAATATCCATTCTGGTAGTGTTATGGTGTATGACAATCTATCAGGGCAGACGATCTTAAGAGTCAAAGTTTGTCTGCAACACAAAACCAATGAACATTGGAGTCACATTCTGATAGCAATCTCATTATCACTGCATTGTTTGCTTCTGATGTGAGATTTTGCATTTTGATGTCAGGACACCAACTTGACGATACTTGGGTGGCATGTCTTGGTAAAGACTGTAAAACAGTGTTGATGTGGCAGAAAACAAGTTCAGGTTTTCCAAGTGGACGCTTTGGCCATACTAGTGTAGTAATCGGGGATAGTCTTATTGTATTCGGAGGCATCAATGATCGAGGTGCTCGTCTGAACGATACTTGGATCGGCCGTGTCATTCAAAATGAGGCATTTATTCCCACGTTGCTCTGGAGGCCACTTGAAGTGGGTCCCTCAGTGCCGCCATCCCGTGGAGCCCATGCTGCTTGCACCGTCACCAGCAGGAAAATGCTCATCTTTGGTGGCATTGGCTCCAACGGCCTTAGATTGGGTGACACATGGATCCTTGATCTTGCTGAAAATCTAAATTTTGGTACTTGGCACGAGGCTGTGATGCATCCTTCGCCACCACCACGCTCAGGACATACACTAACTTGCATAGACGGGACAAGGGCCGTTCTATTTGGAGGTAGGGGATCCGGATATGAGGTGTTGAATGATGTCTGGCTGTTCGATACCTCCTTAGGCCGTTTGAAATGGAAACCATTGTATTTCGACTTGAAAGCTATCCCAGGAGGAGTTTCTCTTCCACGAGTTGGTCACTCAGCTGTGGTTATTATAGGAGGTCGGGTATTGGTTTATGGTGGTGAAGACTCAGACAGACGCAGAAAGAATGACTTCTGGCTGTTAGATGTTAACTCAATCCCGAGCTTCAAAGGGTGTTCTTTCTCAGCTAGTTCAAAGGCCTTAATGATGTGGAGGAAGTTGAAAACTGGCAGCTATAAGCCCAACCCGCGTTCATTTCATGCGGCATGTACTGATTATTCCGGGCGTTTTATGTATGTGTTTGGTGGGATGGTGGATGGACTTGTTTTTCCAGCAGATCCTTGTGGACTCAGATTTGATGCTGAACTCTTTGTTGCGGAACTTGTGCTTCATCCTGAGAAATGATGCTGTCCCCTTATGATTGCCCCTGGGGATCGAGCAGGGAATGGTAATCTGCTTATTCATCAACTTCCATTACCAGATCCAGATTCATGTTACGACCTCTTTTTGAAGATCCTACACCATTACGAAGGCGAGGTGATGAGGCATCAGATGGATCTAAGGGCCACCGGCACCCTGAGTTCTCTCCTATCATGTCTCAGTTACTCAGGAGCCATCTGAAATACTGGGTGGTCATGACAACGTTGCTCTTATCTGGATACGCTGCTTGCCTAATCATAAGACGGGGGCATTGCTACTCTGAGCATGAGTCATGCAGTCCTGAATCATTAGAGGTCCCATTCTTCCTTCCTCTCTATTTTAGTCCTGGTTTCTGGCAATGGATGAATATCCATCCGCGTTCAGTCGTCTCGATGATCAAGTCGGGTGCTGTCGCTGCGACATCTTCGGCTTGAAATGTGGGGAATGATGGGTTGAGGAACATCGAGACAAGAGAGGAGACTTGGTGGTCTATGTGGATTCTCTTGTTTTGATGTGGATTTCTAGTTGCAGAACGCTTGTTTGTTGTACCGATAACTTGCAAGTTCTGTTGAAAGGAATCCGTTATTTTCCCACTGGAGAAACGTTTATCAGAACGGAATGCTGCTTCGTCGAGCTGTGAAAATGAAGTTGAATGTCGATCTAAACAAGTAGTACATCCTATTTTCTAGGAGCCTATCAGTAACCATCAACAATCCGTGCATTGCCCATAACTCTCCAACTTGTGCAAATGGCAAGAATGTGACTCAAGTTGCTGATGGCTCAGCGACTTTTTGGTCGCTTGAGTGCATCACGCGTCCATTCAAGGAAATCATGTCGTTGTTTAAATGGATTAATCAACAAAGAAAGCAGGCACCTCAATGTACATGATATACTCCGTCCAGTTGTATCTTTGCATCTGTTTATATACTTGAATATTGTATAGACTCGCTAACTATAATCAATAAGCAGTGTTCTAGCACATAATATGGGATGCACTGGAAACCGATGGACGAGCGCATAAACGTGGAAACGATTGAGGTAGTAACGAGTAGATAATATTAGCCATCTCACTTAGCTTGCTGAAATATCTCTGCAGATTATGTAGCCTCTATGTGAACAGATACAGCATGATTCAATTGTTGAGGCTGATTCTCATATTCAAACTCGGACTCTTCAGCACAAAGAAACTTTTCGCTCTACTGTAGGAAGCAACCAATGGCTTGGAAGGCAATCGAGTGCATAGGGGCGTAAGAACCTTAACAAAGCGAGTTGCAAAAACGTTGTGCGTCAAGATAAAAAAACATGGAGGGAAGAGACAAGTAAAAACTGCATGGCATTAGAGCAGTATTGTGAATCAAATCACTTCAAGCTTGAAACAATGTGAATACAGCTTGTATTACCATTATCATTCAAGAGCTAACAACATCAAAACGATGGGGAAAATAGAAGTAAATGTTCGCCAATTTATCTGAACAGCCACAGCTGAGCCACAAAACAGGAAACACAGATATGAATGGCAGAAGCAGCAATCACAGCCTCCCTTTTCCTTGGTGAAACTGAGGATATGAGCTCCACTCCGACCTGCAGATACATGTGCATTCAACTATGATCATCTGTCAATTAACTATTACACGGAAACTACATATAAAGTCCAAAAGCATGATGAAGGAGTTTCGGATAATTCAACCACATCTCGATGTCTAAAGGGTTTCTTGTCTGAAGGGTTTCTAGCATATCATCTCGATTGACGTTCAATCTACAATCTTTTGAATGTATGCGTTAGAAAACCATCTTGCAAGATGACAAGACATCTCAGTAATTAACCTTTAATGTTAAAAGCACTGGATAGAATTGCCACTACTGCAATTCAGAAGCATATTCAGCCGCTAATATACCTCCTGTAATAAACCTTCAACGTCAAATAGCTAGACTATGTCTCCCGTAATTACAATGTATGATAAGATAACACCATAAGTTCTTGAGATTGCTGCACACCACTCCAAGTTCATGATGAAAATAAATGGAGTTCACAGTAAATCATACAGAATGAACATCACCAGAAGTATATATACTGATGTGATTGATAGGACTGAATCAACATTTCAAGTTTTCAACCCCGGAGCTATAGTCAGTATCTATGTGAATGAAGCAAAAATATGAGCCAGCGCACTTGAACAGCACAAAGATAGCAAAGGGTCAAAGTAGTCTTTACTTATTGAACGACAGCAAAATAGTCCGGAAATGTCTAATATGTTTTCGAGAACACGTTATATCCCCTGCACAATATAGATAACCTATGCACCCTCCCAAGCCTCTATATGGAGTTCCAAAGACACAATAAAAAAATAACAACCAAAAACCATGTCTAGAGCCACTGGTTTGAGTTTTTCATAGTTCTCCCCATTGAATCTAGTGTGGTAAGTCATAGATATTGTTGATAGATATTGTTGGGTTGAACACTTTGTCACTTGGCAACAGACAAGATACGATTCAGACACATCGATCACTTCTGCGTTTGTCAGACCAACTAATCCAAGAATTCTATTCACATTTCACACACAAAAACCCCCGATCTCCCCAATCAATTTCCTCATAATTCAATCATGATACATCAAATATTCATCACCAGCCCACTACATAATCAGATTATCCACATAACCCTGACCACAATCCGCACCACAACAATCGTGTTGAGAATAATTTCCCCACATCTGGTGGGGTGAAAATAACGCAAGCGCATATATAGATCCTTCATCACTCCTCTCCAATTGGTCGTGAGTTGGGACTCTCAGAGTTAAATATGGTATCAGAGGCCAGTAGGCAACGCCACCCAAATATATGTCCGCCCTTCAAACCACATCAATCCCCACAAATCTCACAAACCAAACCCTCACACCACATCAACACTCACCACCACACAAAATCACAATCCAACCAAGCATCAACACAATTCAAACACCAACAAATAACACAAACAAAAAAACACAAAACCTGTCGATCAATGATGCTCCTTCTCGTGCTGCTGATGCTCGAGGTGGCGGCGCTCCTCGGGCAAGGCGACGAGATACGACAACGCCATGCCACCGAAGCAGACATGGAAGAGCGGGTCGACGGAGCTGGTTTCGATGTACTTGGCGTGGTAGTTGTCGAGGCCTCGACCGACGGCGGCCTTGAGGTTGTTTGGGGACAGCATTGGGAGGATCCGATCGGGCAGGTCCTTGAGCTTCAGGGATCGGATCTCGTTGAAGAAATTCCTCGCCATTGAAGAAGGGGATGATTTGGAACCCTAGAAAATTGATTGATTGATTTGGGGGTGATTTTGGGGTGGAGAGAGGAGAAGTGTGTGGACCGGGTGATCAGAACTGAGGCTGTTTGGCCAGCCCAAGAGCATCCATATTGCGGTTTTTTTTTTTTTGAGATTTTTAAAGTTGAAATATTGTAGGTAGAGTTTAAATGATGAGAATGATTTATAACGATAAAATTTCATTTTTTTAAGGTTTTTGATTTGAAATTGATCTTTTTTAATTTTGTATTACGAAAGGTATTATCCTGAAACAAAGTCCACTCCTCCCTTATCTTCTTCAAGCCTAACACCTCAAAAACTCCACTGCAATGGCAACCACTCTCACACCACCACCACCACGGGCCTCCCCTTCCTCTTCCTCCAACCCCACGCGCCTCCTCCCTGTCCTCATCCCCACGCGCCTCCCTCCAACACCACACCTCACTCTCTATTCTCCCTTCTCTTTCGGTCTCCGCCGCCGCCCGCTCTCCTCCGCTGCCTCCATCACTCCATTCGAAGAAGACGCAAACAAAGAAGCCGAAAAGGAGGAGGAAGCGGAGGAGGAGAAGGATGAGGACGAGGAGGAAGAGGAGAGGATGGTGAGAGAGGCGATAGCGGAGACGCTGCTAGAATTCGGAGCGAGCGAGGAGGAATCGGAGGAAATCGTAGCGAAGTCGGTTGCCTACGCGAGGATGTTGAGGGACGAGGTGAGGGAACTCGACGAGAACTCGCTGTGGAAATCGTGGTTTATGCAGAGAAGAAGAGGAGTGGCGGCCGAGGAGGAGATTGAGGAGTTGTCGTTGAAGAGGAAAGTGAAGTTGCTGGCGAAGGAGAAAGGCGACGGGGGGAAGATTGCGTGTTTGGAGAGTGTTGGATTGGGTTTGGGGTTCGCGACTCGGATTGCTAGGGCTTTGTCTAAACTGACGCTTAACGGACTAATTCGCAGGGTATGTCCCCGGATTTGATTCGGATTTGTTGGTCAATGTTATTGTTTGTGCATATTGAGTGCGTTAGGAAATAATCTTGTTGGTGTTCACGACGGGGGAAGATTGTGTACATCTCGTTCTCGTCCCCCGAGGCTGTGTCCATGATGCGATTACCTGAGTGGTTGTTGTCGTTGTTGTTGTGTTTGTGCGTGTGGAGTATGTTTTAGAAGTATGTGGAGAGAGTGCAATGCGATTGATGTGTTGTTGAGAATAGCTTGTGAGCGAGTCGTTCTCATAAGATTTCTTCATAGGAATGTAGGAGACCTACCAAAGGCTTTTTAGGTCTTGCAAAGAACAATAAATGAAGAAATTAGATTTTGGAAATCCATGGAAGAATGGATGTGCTTAGTCCGATGCTAATAATGAAATTGGATTCAAATGGGACGGAAAGACCACCAAACCAACCAAGCCTGTTTTACTTTACGTAGGGTCGGATACATGTATACAAAGACATCATTCTCCTTTCTTACTTCTCTATGAGAACATGCGTTAAAATTGCCAGTGAAAAGTCCAACTAGATGGAAGAGCTGGGCTCTTGCTTCCTGCTTTTGTTTGGGGTAACCCATCTGGAAGGGAAACCAATAGTCAACAGTAAACAGGATGCAACTTATTTCATCTCCATTCTCCAATGTGTAGCCAAGGCAGGAAAATTTTCATACAAACTAATTTAGTTGCCCCTTACCTTGTTTGATTATATGTGTCCATGCTTAATAAATAATAAAGCACTTAACGTAGAGATATGGGATGAACAAAGGCTTTTTTTGGTACTACTACTGTTAATTGTTACTATTTTGCAATATCATTGCAATCTTTGATTGGTGGTCCTAGATATATTTTCTTATTTTTTATTTTATTATAGGTTAAGTATGTGAAGGAAATATTCTTTTCTGGCAGTGATAATCAGATCATTGGTAAAGTAGCTCGGCATATGATGCTACACTTATCAATTCCTGTGCATGAGGATTTGCAGCTGACGTTGGCTTTCTTCGAAAAGGTTTGTTTTATTTTTTATAGTTATTTTCTTTTTTCTGCAAGCTTTGTTGCTGAAGTTTTGTTTTATTTCCGATCTCTTGTTCATATAGATCATATCAATAGAAGTGTTTGTGTTCACTTTGTTGTGTAGTTGGAAGCCAGGAGAGGTGGCTTGGACATGTTAGGATTCGAAGATCCTTCCCTCTCTGTCCTTATCGAGTCATTCCCTGGCATTCTGTCACTGCCTATGGAAGCAACTATAGAACGTCTATTCGAGTTTCTTGAAGAGATTGGAGTACCGAGGCAAAGATTTGAAAGCATTCTGCTGTTATATCCTCCTATTCTTTTTCTTGACCTCAAGAAAGAAATTAAACCTGGAATTCATGCCTATTATAAGGTAATCACTCTCTCATCATGTTTAGTTTAAATCATGAACTTCATCACTTTATATTCTTGGAGCATTATAGTGTTTGTTGTTTCAAGTGCCTTTTTAACTTTTTAAAGCATTGAGCATTCATCGCTAGCATCAAACAAAACCACTCCTCGCAAATTCTTCATGTGAGCTTCAGCTACTAATCCTTCAAACTAGTTTTAGTTTTTTTTTTTTTTTTTTTTTGTGTGGTGGGGGTGGGGGGTCTTCGTTTTAATTCCTCTTTTTCTTCTTTGCATTTCTTATTTTATTCCAAAATATGGAAGATGTGTTACTAACTGACTACCTTTTTTAGGCTGATATATTGCGAGGAAATATGGGCAAGTTGCTTAAAAAGTATCCTTGGATACTTTCTGCAAGCATTCTAGAGAATTTTGAGAAGGTTGTATCCTCCTTAGAGGCATTTGAGGTATGACTTTTTGTTTCTAATTAAGGTTTATTTTAATTGAAATTAGTTGCTTTATCTTGTTTGACATTTCTATTATCATTTCATTTTTGGTAGTGGATGTTTCCCTTTAATTGCTTTCACCTGAAAAGTTGAAAATATGCATCTCATTGTCATTAGAAGTATGCATCCGTGGTTTTCTTTAACCTATAGATCGGGGCTCATTGTTTTCACGACTTTTATACAATGAGAACATATCTGCTTATTTTATTGTCGCCAGGGTAACTTAATCAGATTGGTAGTATTTAGATATATGAGATATGAGGATTGCTAGCTTTGTTTCTTCTTTGTAATGAATCAAGAAATATGGCTCTTATTTCCGAAAACCCACTGAATTGAGTAGTTGATTGTGACAACAGGTGCCAAAGTCACGTGTTTATCGTGCAATCAGGCGCTTTCCCATTATATTGGGATGTTCAAGTGACAAGTTCAGGCCCATGATACAGGAGATACACAAGTTGGGGGTACCACCCAAGAAGCTTGGCAAAGTAATTGCTAGATGTCCTCAAATCCTACTCCGTAAACCTGAAGTACTTCTTAAGGTGTGATTCTTGCCTCCCTCTTGTTTATCAGCGGTGCAACATGTATGCCACGTACTCTGTTGAAAATCTTACTGTTGACACCGTCCCACTTCTTCAGCATTGTGGCTGCTCTTATAGTTGTATCACTCGATCATTTATTGGTATCGAGTAGAACGACCTATTCACTGGGTATTCTCTCAGACCTTTTTAGAATAATACTAACTTTAATAGTAGTGCTTGTGTGTTGGCATCTTTTAAAAGTATGCATTGTGTAATTTTCTGACGAGTAAAAAGACATTTATTCTAGTTAGGTAATGAAGGGTGGGGATAAATGAATAGAAACTTTTAAAAACAAAAACAGTTTTTTAAAAAATATATCCCTGTTGGAGGTGATCCCTCAACTTGGAAGTTGTTAACAACAAACTTTCTTTTCCATTCTAGTAATGTAATTAATGTGTTCATTTGCTTGTTTGTTTGTTCCTTTACTCCAACCTTTCTTATATCTGTATTGTGCTCTCCTTGGAAGTTCTGATTGTTGTATTTGCTGCTTCATTCAGGTGGTGGCCTTTTTGCAAGATTTAGGAGTTGGTAATGAAGGTCTCAGAAAGATTATGATCCGTTGTCCGGAGATATATATTTATAGAATTGACATTAGTCTCCAGAGAAAGGTTGACTATTTAACACAGATACGCATCTCCGAGCGGCAGCTTTCTCATGTTATCGAGATGTTCCCAGAAGTTCTTATATTGAGCTTTGACACCTCTGTACCGGCAAAGTGAGGCTTTTCATCTTGTTATGTCTTGGTTTGTTGATTACTTACATTCTTTAAACTGGAGCATGGTTGTCCTAGTGAATAGACTCCAGATTTTGGTTAAAATAAAAAAGGATTACCTCTTTTTTTTTTTTTTTCAAACTCGGTGTCGTCATTTTCCTGTAATCTGGAATATCGTTATTGTAATCCGAATACAATTAATGAAAGATATATTGGTTCTCTGGCTCTAACTCCGCATTTGTGCTTTAATGAACAGGATAGACTACTTGAGGAGTATCGGATTCTCAGACGCGGACATTGCTTTCATGATTGTCGGATTCCCGCCATTGCTTAAATACAATCTCGAAACGGTTTTAAAGCCAAAAATGGAATTTCTGTTGAACATCATGGGGAAGTCGCTGGGTGAAGTGGTGGACTACCCAAGATATTTCAGCTATTCATTGGAGAAGAGGATAATGCCTAGATTTTTTGTGCTAAAGCGTAGGAACATAATTTGTAGCTTAAGGGAAATGTTTGGAAAGAATGACGAAGATTTCGAGACCGCATATTTAGATATTGTAAGGATGTTCATCCCTGGCTGAAATTTTGTACGGATGTTGAGTTAGAAGTGAATGTGGTAGTTAAAGGGCAAAGAACCGCAATTTTTCTGATCCATCCTGTTCTGCTCAGACCAATGCTGAATTGCAGCTGCTGTTGCAAGTAAGGCATGTGGTTGCCGATGATTAGCTTTGTGTAGCGTATCTCTGACAAAGTAATTTCTTTAATCAGGTAGCAGTGGTAAGCGGTGACCGGTGGTTATCTACAGAGATCAGCAATGGCGGCAGCTGTGATGGTGATCGTGAAGGCGACCCAGTTTGGCCAAAATCTGGAAGTTTCAACTTTCTTGGAAGAGCAAGCATTGTTCGAATCTGATGACTTTTGCCTTGGCGGAGATGACACAGGATCTTTCTTGTACACTCTTACCATGGCGACATTATTTCATTCAGGATATCGCTCTCTCCCTCGAGAAACATCTCATAATAGCATAAGACCAAGCACTCACCTTCTGGAGTTCTTAAGGTTCTCACTTAGCAGGCGCAAACCTTTACTCACCAAATTCATCGCCGGTTCATCACCACAGTATGGGTTACGAAAGGATCTCCAACCCATTAGAAAGACTACAGGACAGTTTCAAATGGATGGAGGTGCAGCTAAGTAATGGTACCACGGGATGATCGAAATTCTCAAGGAGTTAGGTTACTATGATCTTTGTTTCTCTTTTCATCTTCGGATTCCTATCTAATGATCCAGGACGTAATCCTTGATGCGAAGAATAAAGAAAAAAAAAAGGTTTTGACTGTCTTGAGAAATTATTATAGGATTTTTTTCTATATCTTTAACTTGAAAAAACACTAGAGAGAGATTCAAAAGATTAATGAAATCCAAAAAAAAAAATCCTGAAAAAAAAAAGGAAAGAGAGGGATTCGGTACAAATGTACAACGAATTAACAATCCAAAGCTTTCGTTCACTCAGCCATCTCTCCCAATCGAAAAGAAATTACAAAAAACAAATGGTCTCTTACATAAGAAATAAAAGAAAAATGAAAAAGCCTTTCAAAAGAGAGTAAAGAAAAGTCTTTTCTTTTTTGTTTTGGACGTTGATAATATCCTTCCATAGCTTTGATCTGTTCGTAATCTATCACTCACCAGATATGGTTCACTGCTTAGTGACTGTTCCGCTTACTTTCCCCAATTGATCGAGAGCAGATATTGGCTTGTATCCTGATACAATCCACCCGATCATTCGACAATCCTATTGTAATTTCCTCAGCCAGTCATCCTGACAAAGAACAAGCAGGTTCCTGCATGGTGCATACCTCAGATATTCCTCCAATGATGACAAATACAGAGCACAAATACAAAAGAAAACTCATCTAGATGCAACACCACAGCATCCACGGGTCAACGCCCATAGCTGAGAACTCCAATCGGAATCGAACAAAATCATATATGCCATAACAATAAACAAACACTAGGACGGTTGCAACTGCGGTATCACCTGTGATTCACAACAAGCATTCCATGCCGCCTCCGACATACAGTACCTTTTCCCACCAAGCGCAAATCCATCCCGATCTCTGGTGAAACAGACCTCAAAGACAACTCAAAAAGGCTACTTTGTCTTTCATATGCAAAGCATCTGCTCCTCATCACCACTAAAAAATTCTCCTGCAATATAACAGGATAACAGCCCAGAAAACGCATCATACACAAAACAAGTACACCGAAGGCAATCATACCAAACAATACGAGAATAATATGAAGAAGCAACCTATCATAACTCAACAACCATTACACAACGATCATAGTATATCAAACGCACAACCATAACATCAAGCGAAGTCGACGAATAGCTGATTCAAGTACACAAACTCAACACGCACTCGCATAATCGTCAACACAACCCAACTCGAAACACATACAAATCCCCAAATCCACCACATTATTCCTCATCACAACACCAAATCCCCAAACAAACCCTACCTAACAACTTTCACCACACACAAACCCTAAACCACTCATCATCAATCACCGATCTCCTCGCCGCCACTGGTCTCGGCAATTCCGACTCAAACTGGACTCAGCAGCTGGTACAGATGCGGTTTCGGCTCCGAATTCATCCCAATTACAATAATCAGAGGTATGAATCCGTAGTGAACCGCGACCTTCGCTTTCTTCAGCGTCCAATTCGTCCACTCCGTCACGAACTTGATCGCCGCCGCCGCCGATGATGATTGCTCATCGTCGGCCGATGATGAGGATGATTTCGAGCCCTTGGTGGCTTTGGCTTTGCCTTTCACCATGACGCGAGACGCCATGGGAGAGTGAGTGTTAGTGGAGTGATTGATCTCCGCCCCTTGCAAAACCCTAATTGAGCTTTATGGTCTTGTCAGACTATGAATACTTCCCCGTGAGATATCAATCAAAACGTCTTAGTTTTATTTTTTAGATTATCCAAAAAAAATAAAATTTTATTGATAATTTTTTAATAAAAAAAAAACAAATCTAGTGATGTAAAAATAATATTTTTATTGATACTTTTTTTAATCAAAATTTTATCTATAATTTTTAATTTAAAAAATATCGATAGTTTTATTTTTTAGGCTATTCCAAAAAAATAAAAATTTTTATGGATAATTTTTTAATATAAAAAAATCGATAACATTTTAATTCTACACCAAGTTTTCGAGATTGTGACTGACTTAATAACTATTATCATGCTACCAATTATAGAATCCCATGTTTGTGGAATAAGCTGAAGTTTAAGGTGTTATATCTTAAATCTTCTGATCAAGTGCTCCACTGCAAAGTTAGTAGCCTTGATTGTAGTTTCGAAGTTGTTATTAGTGTAGTATATGGATGGAACGCGAAAGGATAGAGGAAGAAGCTATGGAAAGAGTTTTATCAATTTTGATAAGGATTCCATTGTTAGTGTTGCGTGACTTTCACACATATTCGAGATCTTTTGAGAAGATTGATCACGTTGTTGTGGAGATTGATTCATGTCCTGATTTTGCTGAATGTGTTTCCTTCCTGAGGCTGAAAAACTTATGAGGGGCTGGTGCTTTGTTCACTTGGACTAATAATCAGGATTCCAGCTCGTGGATGAGAATCAAACTTGATCGAGTTATGGATAACTCTGTATGGTTTGATAAATTTGATGCCTCCTTTGTTTATTTTCCTCCTCACTCCCTCTTAGATCAGTCTCCTGTCATTTTATCTTATGGAGGCGAAAGGAATATGGTGAAGTCCTCTTTCAAATTTCTGAATATGTGGACCAAGACAGGTCTGACAACAATTGCTTAAAGGTTGTCCTATGTTTCAAGTTGTTCAAAAACTTAAGAGGCTTAAGCCCCTTCTTAAGTGTCTTCACAAGACTGGTATGCTGGATATTGCTCAAAAGGTGACCACGGCTAGAACTGACCTTCAAAGGATGCAAGAGGAGGTAGCTTGTGGATCTGATGGTGTACTTCATGAATTCATAATTAAGCAGAAAGAGTTATTGACTCAGTTAATTGGTATGGAGATGAGCTATCTTCGACAACAAGGTAAGGCTTCTTGGTGTAAAAACGTGGATCAGAATATTAAGTATTTCCATGCCTTGATTAAAGGCATGAGGAGGAGAAACAGAATTTCTTGAGGATGGCTGTCAGATTACGAATCCTGGGAGATTGCTAATGAATTTCTTTGCTTTTATAAACAACTTCTTGGTTCAGTTGGTTCCAAGCAGCAGTTATTTCAGGATGCAATTGATGAGGGCCCTATGCTTACTTCAATATTTCTACAATTATAAGGACCCGAAAAATTTCGTAAAATTTAGTTCCACGATAATTAACATGAATAATAAATTATCGTATGTTATAATTTATTTTCTAGATTAAAAAGATTTTTTTACTTTATAATAGAAAAAAAAATACAAAATATGAATGAAATACAATCCTAATACGCAAAAATGTCTAAACAAAAATGGAAAGTCTTTTTCAAGGATTCTATATCAATTTCAATGAGATGGTTACCTTGTAGAAAATGCTTAATAATAGGAAAAAATGTCTATCTTTGGAAGGTGGGAGAAAGGAGAAAACTGATTATTAATCAAAATGCAAGTTGAAAACTTATGTTATTAACCTCTTTTGATAAACCCCTCAAAACTGGGATAAATCTAGGGAAATCTCATTCTATTCGATAGATAATAAATAATAGATAAAGTCAAATAGACAGCAAATAACGGGTGAGCCGTATGAGTTAGCAAACTTTTTTTGTTTTATACTTTTGTTGAAGAAAAATAAAGAGCACAGACGATAACTGTCCGTCTGTTTTGAAAAAAAAAAAAAAGGGGGTTCTCTATCCTCTTTCCATCGCCATCTTCCTCAAACCAAATCATCAATTTACAAACCATAAAAACTCTCATCTAGTTTAAATTATCCATTTACACTCAATTATCGCAAAATTTAAAGGTTAGTCATCGAATTTCACTTTTTCCTCACTAACAGAAATCCTGTTTTCAGTTACTTTTGTTTTTTTCATTATATCGTTTGATCCCAATTCCATCGGCATTTCAAAAGGATTTTTGTGATCCCAAATTCGATTTTCTGTGTTCAATTTGATTATTCTGATCAAGTTTCTTGACTCCAATGTAACCCACATTCTTAGAATGATTGATACTGGTGGAATAGAGACTCAACTTGCCATGATATCCATAAATCGTGAACACTGCTTTGTTTGGAGTGGATCATGAGATTCTTGTGCGTGTGTAAAGTGATTTGTTTGAGTACGTGATTTGGATTATCGTATCTCTCGATTGCTGTCTCCAGGCTAGTATCCATACGAAACGGATATTCCAACATGATCTGCATTTGCTGTCTTGTTCAGTCTGAGTTGTGTTAGATAATCTTGTACAGGAAATGCGATTCGGCATAGCAGTGCTGAGTTGTAGAACGCACTAGTCTTGTTGATACTTGTTTCATTTGAATGAATGGCTCAGTATTCGTACTCAGATTCTGAACTGCTGACAATTTGTTGGTGTCTCCTCAGGGTTTTTCAGGCTCAAGTATCAGGATGCCGAAGACTGTGATGTTGTGAGAATACGCTTGTGTTTCATGGGGAACACCTTAGGTAATGCCGTGAATAGCTTTGGAACGGTGATCGGTAACACCCTGGCAGTTCCTATCAAATCCGTCTTCACCAAATCCTGCGAGTAAGGCTCCTTTCGCTCTCGATCTTTGTACATTGGTTCATTCATGATGAAACTTCTGTCTCTGAGTAGAGGTCTAGGGATCAAAACCGGTTGAGTGTCGAGCTACTTTGTGATGGTGAGTCCGTCAGCGAAAGCTGATTTAAAAGGTTCTCTGGGTTTGTGAGTTATTCGGTTGACCAAAGAAAAATCTTTCGGGATTTCCTTTTAAAAGAACTTCTGTCTCTGAGAAGTCCGTCCTCTTTATTTGTGAATTGGTGTTGTGGTGATGAAAAGTTTAACCATGTGACTGTATTTTCAGGAACATTTGCACAGGAGCATGGGATCTCTTCTGTTTTATAGAGCATTTTTGCATCGCCGATTTGGTGAAGCTGTTGCTGATCTTCTGCATTTCCTACATCGGTAACTTGCTCAACCTTTATAATTTCTTCAATTAGTAATGTTTTACTTGCTTAAAGGTACTCTTCAAGGCACTTGTTGGACTTGGCTTTACTCTTCTTATCGGATCTAGTCCTTGCATGCGAATTCATGTTGGCAAATGACGTCGTTGATTTGTTAGTTATCAATGCGTGAGTTATTGAGCCATATGTTTCCTTACATAGGTTTACTATTCTTATACATGCTGTTCAAGCTGGGCATATGCAAGTGCGTGGTGAAAAGCATGTTCAAAATGTGTTGGGCTGCTTGTGGGACTTACTGCTTCATGCTCGAGCGTATCTGCTGTTTTTGTTGGCACAAGATAAGTAGTACCGAAAGGGTCTACCGAGGTCGTAGAGGACTCAGAGATGTCGAGCTTGGCTACACTTCAGCGGAGGAGAGTTTATACCTCGCTTCTCATAATTCTGCTCTTGTTAGGAAAAGAATGTCGCCGTCAAGAGGAAGAAGAACGAATGGTTCGATCACACATTCACGTCACCACTTGAGAGATGGTTGGACACCAAAGAGTCACCTTTCAAGACTAAAGTCAAGATCAGTGTCACTTAGACATAGAGGCAGATCAGGTAAGAGCTCGAGAAACCTCCAGATAAGAAATCTGAACAAGCGTCGGACAAAGAAAAGCACTTCTAAGAGGCGCAGGCTAAGATAATCTCGAGATGATCCCACTCTGTTCACTAATGTTGTCAATGAGATGAAGTAGTTTTGACATTAAGTTCAGACTTTCCCCCAAGTATAACTACGAATCAAACTGTTAAATAGACCTTCAGTGTATGAACTTGGGCCAAACTGTCACCAATCGGATATCATGCTGCAGAGTGATCACAGGCAATTAAATATAATCAAATGCTCGATTTTCTGGTACAAAAGTTGCAAAAAGAGAGCTGGACAGGGTCAGTAATTGCTAGCGAATGAACTGGAAAAATCAATCATCATAGAGCACAAACCAGGCTTGCACTTTTCACGTCAACAGCAGAGTTATCCATCTCCTAGCGGAGATAACCCATACAAAATACACTCTAATGGCCGCGCAAATGTAGAAAGGAGACAAGTAATGGAGGCTCACTATAACCTCCAAGAAAAAAG
>LIEC01011716.1:0-11527 GCA_001925005.1 Drosera capensis
GTAAGTTGCATGTGTGGTTGATGTTTGATGTTGGTTTGACATCAAAAAATATATTTTGGGTGTATTGTTGTTTGTGTACAATATACTAAGACTGGAATTCGGCTATTTTTTCTTTCCCTAAAATCAGTTTTGCGACGATCAAATATTTCATCGCACACAAATCAATTGCAGGAATAAGAGTTTGCAACGGAAGCTCTCGCTAAATAGCAATTGCAGACTCTTTTCGTCGCAAAGCTTATGGAAACATAAGCTACAACAAAAAACTTCCCTGCGGTCTCTAATTTGTGATAGATCTGTTACTAAGTTGCGACGGATTTTGAATCATTTGTCGCTAAATCAATTAGTGATTAGATCTTTTGCAACAGTCACTTCCAATCGAAAATTCGTCCTTCAAGATTGTTTGTGACGAAATTTACGACGAAAATGATTGTCGTAAATTGCCCGTACTTTTGTAATGTCATGAGCAAGAGCAACATCTCGATGCCTTAAATTAGCCGGACATATCTCATCGTTGTCTAAATCATAGGACAAACTCATTCACGTACGTTTCAAACACCCATTTTTAGGTCTAAATCATATAGCGAGGCGGCATATCCATAGGAAAGGACCATACGTACCAGGATTGCGAACGGTGGTGTTAACAGCGTATCCTTTCTCGAGCAACAACTTGACGAGAGCCGAAGCCACGAATCCCGTGCCACCCAGGACGCACGCCTTCATCGTCGTTCTCACGTTATCGTGATCGACCATATTGGCGACCACAAAGGATGAAACCAGAGTTCCAATGAATTCGTACAAAGGTATCTAGCTATAGTCGTACTAGGAAGAAGCTAGGAAATGTAAGAGTCAAGAGATAGGGATATATATAACGCGTGTAATAGTGAATGTGTTTAGATTTATCGGTTATATTCTCAGTTATTTATATCTATATATAATTGTTGGTGGATGTTACAGTGTAATGTTACAGTCGTACTGAAGATAATTATCAATTGATGTGAGGCGAATTAGGTGAGCATGTGACTTTACCAACAAATCGATAAAAGTTAACCTTGAGGAGAGTCTAATGTCGGACAAAACATCTAATAAATCAAATGTCTTTGGCCCAAGAATTTAACCTAACTTGTTATTTACTCTCCATATACTGGATGAAATACGTTATAAATTGATTAATTTATAATATAAGTTGAAAATTTTATAATGTAATTTGTTAAATATGTATTTTCAGATTTTAGTTATAAATTAAAATAAAACTTGATTATATATATTCATCAATAAATTTTTCAATTTATAATATACAATCAACAACATGAAGTAATTGCAATAACGAGTATGTTACTGCCGCAACACATGATTTTCCGTATGAAGTATTGACAATATGTAGAGTAAACTTGCACTTGCGTTGTCAGAGCACGTAGGATCAAACAAAACATCATGTTTTATTCTATCTGTTTGATATTAAGTGCAATTTTGGATTTTTGTGTGTATATTGATTTTTGTGTATAAAAAGTACAATATTCTTGAAGTTGTATGAGAAGAAAAAGAGAAAAAAGAATGAGCGAAGAAGTGATGTGGGTTGACTTAATATGATATAATCTAAAAAATATGAATGTTTTGATATATTTTTTTTTAAATTTAAATATGATAATATTATAAATATTGTGGGATATCCAAAAAATAAATATTGTATACAGAGGAAGGGTAAATTTATCGCTTAAAATTAATCATTATAAATATATAATACAAATGTAGCTTTTTTTGTTAATTCTCCACATGCACTCTATTATTGGTTATAAATATAGAATTTTTTATGGTTAGTACTTCGCATGTCATTCTCTTGTTGGTTAATAGTTATGTATATATCAGCATCCTATTATTTTAAATATATCAATTTTTTTATTGATTTATATATGATTATTGCGTAAAACATCATTATCATCACAGTAAATTATCAAAAAAAGTTATATTTTGACGTAGCACATTATCTCTTATTATATTTTGAAAAAAAATTAATAATTAATTTATTTATAATGCGAATTTGATAATTTTTTATAAAAAAATGTAAAAATATAATTCACTCCTGCTGGGACCATATTATGTTCATGTTAGTCATGTCGTTAGTGATGGTGACTGGTGAGGACTGAGGTTGATTTCGTGTCACGATAGCAGAGGCCGGAGTGCTATACCAGCATGAGAAATATTCAGAACGAGGACGGACTTTTCTTTTGTCGATCATTAATTTTAGTTTGGGAAATATATGATTGATTTAAAATAAAATAAAATAATTGATTTTATATCATGAGATTTATTTTTATTATATTATAAATTAAAAATTTTATATGATAAATTAATGAATATATATTATTAGATTTTAATATATTTTATAAATAAAATTTGATAATATATAATATAAAATCAATCAATATATTATCATAAAATCAGTCTCAAAGTATCTTTTTTGTTTTCAGTATTTTTTTTCCATCCCAACAAAATTTGAAAGTCTCGAGTGGGAAATTTGTAGATGGGAAAAACATATATTTGGAGAGTTTATTATTTTCGTGGATCTTTGTCGGACTTACGAGTTATATAAACCAAAATAGAAAAGAACTCTTATATGTTTGGAAACACGAGTCATGGAACACAGTTACCAAAGAGAAGACAATTGCGTTACCCATGTTTTGCGTTAGTGGGTTTCACGCGTAGGCTGCTCGGTCCAGCAACTATTGACGTTAAGCCCAATCCAGCCATGGTTTTGTTGTGAAGGAAGAGGCAGAGCAAATTTTCTGGAGCACCTGCAGCTATTTTGGCTGTCCAAGAAAAAATAATCAAAATTTATCTCGACAGCAATACAAGCTTAACAATCACAGCTTGCGTCATATACTATACGAACAAACAGAAAAAGAAACATGTGTAACAATTTGTTAATAGCATATAAGCTGTACAATGTATAGCCAATTTCAAGGCTTGAAAATGATCACAAAACAAGGGAGAATCGCCCCTGGACTCAACGAATAGAGCTCTTCAAAACAAGAACAGTGTCCCATCTTCCATGCAACTGAATCGAAACCCAAACGTCTCCTCTCTTTAATGGATCCTTCCGCTGCAGTGGGCATCTGAACCCGCCCGGCAATCACCCTGCATATGATCAAAGCCGTCTTTATGCCATGACCCCTGGTGTTCGCTTCAGCATGCCTGTAGGCAACCTCGCTGGAGGATGCCGTGAACATGCCTAGACGGTTCCTGTCCCAATGTCTCTTGCTTGAGTAACCATGTCTTAGTATGTTGCAAACGTTGCATTTCTCGAGGGTGCATAGACCGTTGGAGTTCTGACCGAGAGAACAGGCGGTGGTCGTGCCATGGAATCTCAACAGCTCGTTGCCATCGGCACAGCAGCGAGGGAGGTACCTCTTCGGAGACCTGGTTGCCCTGATCTTGACTGTCTCTCGATACTCCTCGAATTGGGTGAGCCTTGTTTGAAGGTTGCGGACCTTGAGGATACTCTCGATGTGTTGGTTCATCGAGGAGCTTGATGACCATCCTGTCTTGAGGATTTTCTCTATGATCTTTCTAGACATATCTGCTTCAGTGACTTCAGTAACTGCACAGGAGAATAACGTAAATTGGCATTTGTCGCTTCTGCATTCAAGCAAATCTCAAAAGGAACTTCACATCTATTTCAACACACTGAAGCATACGCTGTTAAATATCAAGTGTACGCATTCCTTCTAATCGTTTTCTTAAAAAAAAAAAAGTGTTTACACACTGCTCCATTCTATACTCACCAGGCTTTTTTCTACATCCAATCTCACGATGATAAATTTGACCAGCATAGTAACAGGGACTGTCCGGCTAACTCAAGAATCATTTCGTAATATCCTAAAGGGAAGTCATCAAGTTTTACTGAACTCTCATTCTGCCTATCCTTGACTGGCATGTAGCATGTTCTATGCTCTGCTACAATCACTCCTGAATCTCAATCCTTTCCGGAATGTAATCATCGTTCTACTGATCACTTTTACACCTAGATGGGACTGTCACGAACAAGCATGGAAATCAACAGAAGGGACGATTTAGTAGACAGGTAATTTAATCGATACCCTGACTCAACAAAGAAAGCACGAGGGAGGAAACTTGTTACTCTAGTACAAGAAACTTCCAACAAATAGGATAAAGGATAGTCGAAAACTTCGGAGACAGCGATATCAAGTAAAAAACTAAAAAAAAACCGGTAAAATCGACAGGAAAACAGAACTCATGTGCATATGCGTGTCAACAATAACGAGTAGGTGGAAAATTTGAAAGCTAGAAAGGGACATGTACCTGCATGCTTGGAGAGATCATGCTCCTCAACACACTCCCTTCTCGCTAATCGCTCTCCACATTGATTGCAAATCGCCTTCACATACCCCGTCGACCCCATTCTCGACAGTGACCTAAACGACGAACCCAAACGATACCCAGGTGATACGGCCTCGGCAAGAACACCCTCAACAGCCGAGCAATCCCATCTTCCACTTCTCTTCTGTACATCCCTGCCAACTCTACCTGTAGTTGCCATGTAATCATCTGCAATGGAATCATGAACAGGCAGTGTCTGTTTCTTCCTCGTCCTTCTCACAACTCCGTCGATGGTCGAATCATTGAAGCTGGACTTGGTTTTCCTCCTCGTCGGTTCATGAACTTTGAGCACAAGCTTCGACGACCTGCAAGTTTTGAATGCTTTCTTCAACGTGATCCAAATCCGCGGCATGTTCTTCAGGACGCGGAGTATCTTCGCCATGTGATGATGATGATGAACAATAAACAAATATATCCATTAACAAAGTATGGTCAGAGCAGAAACACATCGAAGAACAAGAAGCAGAGAGAATCAAAAGAGAGAATTCCAGGCCATTGTTTTAGTTTCTTTATCAGCATACAACTCATCTTCAAAAAACTAATTATTTGAAAGCATTGATTTGGACCAATCTCACATGTAAAGTTGACAAGTCTACATGGTGGGCAAATTGTCACTGTATTAATATCCATGATAGTAATTGGACCTTCTACCGTAATCAACACAAAATCTCTTTTTCTTTAGTTAAATTTATTGGTCCAAACATGGTTAGTTTGGATTTTCTATGTTCGGTACATGAACCCCATTCCTTTCCTTTTCCGTTTTCTTACACTCTGAAAAACATCCTACACTAGTCCTTGGGATGCATCCACGGGAAACCCCGAATATGAGTAGTAACTACTAACCTCGACTCATCCGTTGCACAGACTGCAACCACAAAGCCAGAAACGAACAGCATAATACTGAATGCCCGTTCCAGGCGGCTTATTACCAAAGTGGCAAAAACAAAAGGGCACTTGAAGAAAAACTATCATAGCATACTACGTAATAGATAAAGCGATGAAAGTACATAGAAGTACCTTGCTGTAGCAGTTGCCTCCTTGGGTAAACTAGAACATAACAAAGACGAAAAATGATTAACAAACGAGATGGGTTCACTAACCAGTTGACTTAACTCTTGGGACCAAATGATAACACGAGATGGAAAAGTGAGTAGTAACCTACAAGCACTATGCTACTACGTAAAGACAAATGGTCTACTCAGTATGATTGAATGAAGAAAGTAACATACCCGTTTGCAATCTGCATCTGCTTTTATGGGGAAGCCATCTAGGGTGATCCACTCAAGATCTGAAATGGTAAGATCTTAAAGCATCTCAAAATACAAGAATTTGAACCATGAGGGGTTATATAAACTACAACTTCACACAGGACCAACAGGGAAACACAAAATACGAAAAAGCGACAACACAGATATCACAAATACATTGCGTGTATTAGCTCCTTGATCCAGAAATCCATCACATACATCACAAGACTGCATAGGCAACACAGATACACCTAACTACTCAGTTTCCCTTGTATATCATGCGTTACAACGCGTGTAGGGGAGGAGACTTATCATACAAACTAGACACAGAAGGTTGTACCATATAGCCAGTGGAGCTGCGCTTCGCGGGAAACATGACATCTGAAAGAGGGTGGAATCTGCACTCACTCAAACAAGATGTCTCAAAAGTCAAGGATAGAGACCCCCAGATTACGTCCTCGAAGGCACTCCAGATTTCCCACTTGAGAGTGATCCACAAATTGGTTTACCTGAAAAGTTTAGTTAGCGGAAACCAATCAGGTAATGCAACTCAGTATTATGGCATGCTGTTCCAGATATTTTCTTCAGGTGCATATCCCAAAAAAAATTCTTCAACAATTACGAGGACAAAGCAGAGGGAAGGATACCTTAGGACCATACTGCCTGATAAGCCATTCAAAGGTTTTGGCATCTGACGCATCAAACATAGTCTTCTCTATTCCCAGGCACCCTACAATCTTTGCGATGATGTCGCCACGCATGGAATCTGCATGCTGGCAAACATCCTCTGCATCGATCATTATCATGTCTGCACCAGCTTCCAGGAATCTCTCAGCTCTTCCGATCAAGAAGTCCACATCTTGCACAAACTCTGTTTGGCCAAGGTTTGATGGTTATGATAAGAGAGTTCGAAAAAAGCATTGGTCACTGTTCCTCTTAGCTAACAGAAATGTCCTACAACTATCTTGTTTCAACTTCTACTAAAACATTATTAGAAAAGTCCCATACCTTCCGACCGAGGAGAAGGAACCACATAAGCCCTATTTCTCCCACCAGGTATATCAAACTTGTTGCATTTCAGTGCGAACTGAGGCTTTGCTCTCATACCAGCACTTTTAATCAAGCGCACGAATCTCAGAAGACTTTCCTCATGAATTTCAAGTGATCAAACATTTAGCTCAATAGTATCGAATTCCAGTCTCTTGCACTCCTGAAAACATTGCCGAAAAATAAGAAGCTTTTTCTGAAAAGATGTAACAGAAGATAAATTAAAGTGAGACTTGCTTATACCTTATGTCATTACTTTTATGTACTGTTGAAATGTGGATGGACCTTAGAGAACCAAGTGCTCTCCCCAGTCACCGCTGCTAACATACACATTATGCTTGTGGGCCATTTCAGTCACTTTCTGAATATAAGGCCTCGGCATCAGGCTGTTGAACCCTCCGGAGAACTTCATCCCCTCGACGGATTCCCCCATGCTCTCCAAGACATCCATAAGATCCAAACGAAAGTAAACATGTTAGAATTCAATACCGTCTTTTGTTGGATACATGGTCATAGATAGTGGGGGAAGCAAATACATCAACTACCATACAGCTAATAGCTAATACAACTATCCATGCTGATGGCAAGATAAGAGAGGCAAAATTTGTGGTTTCATCAAGCAAAATTTGTGGTTCCACATAGTTGATGAAACCACAAAATTCTGATATGCCAAACAATAACGAGAAAAGAATGGGCAGCCACGTACACGCCCAAATCTGAAGTTCTTTCTGGCGGTGGTATGTGACAATGATAAGCAAACAATCCAGGTTTCTCTTATCAAGCAATTTGTTATTCGTCTTGACGCCAAGCTAATGTTTCACTACTGATAACATTTTTATGTTGGACTCACTCCAATACTTCCTGAACTTGAAAACCAATTTAACCACTCGAATTCTCCTCGGCACCCACCATAACATGATAACAAACACTAACTACTAAACAAAATCAAGACACAAGACAGTCGAGGCCAAGCAAGCATATTGCCCGCAACATCTTGCATTGTGGAAACAAAGTCCAATATGATCAATCATTTCCTACTCAACACACTCTGCGTCCTCAGAACGATTCATTGGAAACCAACACATCACCTCATCCATCTACTAAAAAATATCGTTGCATATCACTTGACTGAATTCTCTAGGTCTCTCTCCCAACAGAAAATTTGGGGATTGTTTGATAACACTACTCAAAACCAAATCAATAACATAAACAAAATCAGTAACCAATAATTTTTTTTAATGATTTCATATACAAGGAATCTTGAATTGAATACTGTACTCGAGATTAATCAGGTTACAGAAATTTTTTCTAGATTTCTGTTCTCTGCTTCCGTGTCATCAAGGAACAGAATCAGAACCAAAAAGGCGCTTAGCATTCTTACTAACCAACACAAACACGTCATCGGAAACACAATGCAACCGCAAATCAAACCACGTTGAAAAACACAACTACCTACTGCATTCTGTTTCTATGCTATCAACATCATGCAAGCACGATAATCACAACCGCTCCAACAACTCCCAAACACGATCAACAAATCACACAATCAGCAACAACATCAACAAACTCAACATACTTCCAAGCCAATCATTCCACAATCCATCAACAGAACCTGAAACCTCCTCGAGTCATGAATTGGAATTGAAACGAGAGAGGAGAGAGAAATTACCTGGAGGACGAGGTCGGAGAAGAGGGAGGAAGAGGAAGGTGCTCGAATCTCAGTGAGGCCGTAGCGGCGAGTCTTCTCCGTCCGGTCTTCGTACTCGGTGAAGCTCTTCCACCTCAACGCCGCCATTGGAGGAAGCTCGAAGCACGCCGTCGATCGACAAAAGCAAATGGTTTGAGGAGAAGGTGGTAGATTGTTCTAGCAAATGATTTATGGAGAAAAAAGAAAAGGGGGGAATGGGAGACCGATGATTGCAAAAGTGGATTGACAAAAGCAAGACTCTTGCAGCCTGCTCGTGTTTTTTTTTTACCATTAGCCTGCTCGTGTTTGATAGGAAAGAAGAAAAAAAAACTATTAAAAAAGAAAAGAAAGGAATGACAAGAAGGAAAAAGAAAAACCCCTGCTTGTACTCTGTTTGTGAGTTTGATGAAAGTAAATAAGAGGTGATTTTTTTGGTTGCTTGTGAGTAAATAAGAAAAAAAAAATTAAGATCAGTTTATTTATTTATTTATTCTTGTAAAATAATCATATATATAAAAACTAAGCAAAAGTCAAAAGTAGTATTTTTCTTTTCTTCCAAATGTGGTGGGATTATGAAGAAAAGAAATGAAAGAAAAATGTGTATTTTTTTTAAAAAAAATTCATAATCTTTTATTTATCATCAAACTCACAAGCATAATATGGAATGAAAAATACTTAATTTTTCTATTTTTTTTTCTTTTTCAACCAAAACCAAACTCACAAACATAGTGTTGTTGTGAGTATTTTTTTTTTCTTTTCTTTTTTCTCATGATCATGTTATGAGTTTTAAGTGGGTTTTTTAATATTGTTGGTAAAAAATATGAAAATAATAATCAGTAAAAAAATCAATAACAAATAATAAAATAAAATAAAATGATTTTTTGGAGAAGATTTTGAATATTATCAGTTGAAAAAAGAAGCATAAATAGAAAATCATTTTTATTTTATTTTATGTTTCATTTGATTAAAAAACGAAATCAATAGGAAACATTTTTGTTTCATCAATTAATAAAACAAAAATAAAAAAAATCAGAAATAACACGATGCGAGCTCGACCTTAGTTGTTCAAAATGTGTTTTTAAAGGATTGTTTGGTATTATTGTTCAAAATTGATAAAACCAAAACGAATAATATAAATAATAAATTAGTAACAAAAACAAATACTACTCCACGAAATAAAATATTTTTGTGTAAAAAGATTCTTATATATTGCATTCGGATGAAACAAGAAATATAAAAAGAAATAGAAAACCATTTTTCTTAATTTTTTTGTTTTTTGCTTCTATTTTATCCATTTACGAAATAGAAAACAGAACATAAAAAATAAAAGTGATATCAAATAGTTCTGTTTCATCAGTCAGTGAAACGAAAATAAAAAACAAAAAAACAAAAGTGATAGTCCCTTCATTCCATAAAGATTACAACAATGTGCAATAAATGTATTATTCAATAAATGTATTATTCAACATGTATTTTGATGCGTTGCTTTTTGATATTGAAACTTATTTCGAAAATTTTGTTAGTCCAATATTATAATAGATAAGTTGAATTATTTTTGATATTACACGATAAATTTTAAAAAAATATTATTTGATTGTTTCAAGGATGATTCGTAACTTAAAAAAACTTTTCCGTCTATATGATCAAACGATATAATTTTTATAGGAGGGAGATAATACCAAACAGATTTTAACTTATACCTCTTGTTACGAAGCCTGATTATTTGATGCCTCGTTATTGGCAATCCAACCAATGGTAATCAAAACTAACCAAGTACGTTTTCTAGTCTTGCAACGGCGGGTTCCTTTTAATTTCAATTGGGTTGCAGCGATTAGTTAGTTGTGTTCTTCTTAACTTGACGCTTCTTTTGTGAAGGTGTATGACTTGTATAAAAACCATCGAGTATTCAAAGTATACACAAAAATACATGTGTCCTCATCTTCTCCACTGCAAAATTCAGCACTCGACTTCTATCAAATTATAAAATTTTAAATAGAAAATTGATATTTTTAAGATCATTTTTTATTATCTATGCTGTGGGAAAATGATAGTTTTACCCAAAAAATATTACATAGATATAATATTTTGAAGATATTATTTTTTATCTTGAAAATAAATGTCTCCTTTTAATATCACTTCTTTGCTCATCTCGTGTACGCTCAACGGACTTGGAACTTGGAACGACCAATTTCGAATCAATTAGAATCCACGCAGCCAAAATGCATGTTCAGCTCAAGAAACAGTCTTTCTTGATACATGCTCTTATAAAATACACATCTTGGAGATAATTCACAGTCCATACAGAAGGATTCACATATGAAGCAGAGAAACTCAGACAAGGTAACACGCCGTTTCATTCTAACCAAGCTTGGCAAGAACATCATTGAGGGTGCTCACGGTCTCGGCATAATACTTCTCCGCCTCAGGCGCGCTCTTGATCTTCGCGGCATGATCCAACTGATCCAACACATCAACGAACAAACACGAATCATAAATCTTAACCACAATGACGTACAAATATTTCCGACCATGATCGGTCACAATGATAACTCACATTGGTGATGTCTTCAAAGAGTTTTCCCGTCAATTCCTTGAGGAACTTCTTCTCATCCCTAGGCTTGGCGGAGATGACCGTGTTGAGATCAAAGCGAAGGTACTCGGCCTTTGATCGGAGATCGTTCTGGACATAGGGCCACGCCTTCTTGTCGATCAACGCCTTGACGTTGAGGATGTCCTTGGCCGATTCCTTGGCCCTCGCTGCAGCCTCGCTCGGGGTCAGTGGCTGAAGGTAGAACCTGTTCTTGTATGGCAGGGTCAGGTCCCTCGCCTGATCGGAGTTCAGAGTGCCCGCTGCCATACGAACACAGTTATCATATGCTAGTGATAACTCCTAATCATAACTCTAAAACTTCGATCCAAGTTTTAAAAAGTACATAAAAACAAGAACTCCATAGTAAATTTTCCATGCTCCACATGCTAACTTCTTTTTTAAGCACTTGAAGCAATCCAACTTATTGTCGGTATTTATTTAAAGTTCCATTTGCAATTTACTAGACATCGAAAGCAAATTGGGTTTTATGGATTCTTTGTGAAAGCATTAAAAAAATTAATCATATTATTATTCACAATAAGGATAAGACTGTATGTATCT
>LIEC01011716.1:11636-46023 GCA_001925005.1 Drosera capensis
CCCCCCCCCCTAACATGATACCTGGATAGTTGCCGTTTCCATATTTATGTTTTAGTATCCGTCCGCGGTAATTATAGTTTTCGTATACCAATTCCTACACATACTCACTACAATTGATATATATGTATATCGCGATTCATACAACTGTTCTAATATGTTGTTCACGAATCGTTGGCTCGAAAGCAAGGATCCAGTTATTCCAAACTCGATACCTAAACCAACATCACTCCCACAAATTTCCCGTCACACTTACGCAATCCACCGGAAGGCGGTGGCGGAGGCCCGACGGGGATCGGCTTCCCTTCAGCAAGAACAACCCCACCGAACCCTCCAACAGCCAATCCCGCCGCGACAAGTCCAAGAACACCTCGACGGCTCGTCTCGACAGTCTCTTGCTGGGCCGAGGCCCGGACGGTCAAGATCATGCCTGATCGCGGCAGCTGAGTACCCACACGGGTGTTGCTGGTTGGTGCCGTGATGAGCCGCACTGAGCCGGCCATTGAAGCCATTGCTTGAGCCATTCTCTGTTTTTTGTGATATTGCAAATGAGTTGATGAAATCGGAAATGAGTGTGTTGTGAGAGAGAGTGTGAGGTGGAAACTGGGCTGACGATGTTTATCTGGGAAGTGCATGACGTGGATGGGTTGGATAAGGAGGAGGCCAATGATAGGGTGACGTGTGGCAGGTGGGTTGGTCTATGTGGTGCCGGTTGGATTGGGGAGCAGTATATGGACGCATGTAACGTATCAATGTGAATATTCCATTTTTATTGCAAGGCGATGCTTAACATTTGGATGACATGGGTAAGACGAAGTGTTGCATATTTAATTTGGATGGTTTGGATATCATATAATCCCTCCGTTTCAACGAAAATTATAATTTTTTAATGAATATAAATAACGATGAAAGTTTGATTAATGTCATAAGACGATCAAATATTATTTTTTAAAAAAATATCATGAAATTTCATGACAATAAACATCATATACTATAACCTTAGGTCTTACATTTATAAATTTATTATACAATATTAATGATTGTATAAATTATATATTTCAATCTAATATATGTTAGGAAACAATCAAACGTGATTTTAATCACTTAAATTTGTTTCGATTAAAAATTTATTTTGACACAACATTACCTTCTTTAAGAAGTTGATTATTCTAAAATAATCCTAATAATATTTGGTATGTAAACATCAGCGAAAAGAACCACCAAACATGAATCAAGCAAGTGCATGTCCTCATCTAACAATCCACGAAAATGAATCAAATAGTGATCCGATGAAATTTCATTTCAAGAATATTTAAACCATCTCTCCTCAACGATCATCTTCCTCCAAATTCCATAACTCTCCCGAAATCTCCGATCCTCCAACAGTCAAATTCCACATCTGATTCCCCTTTCAAACAAATGGGTCACCACAAATCCGATCAAATTTCATTGCAACAATGTTTGAATCATCCTTTCAACGATCATCTCTCTAATTACTCCGGCAAACCCTAAACTTCAAATTCTCTCCAAATCTCAGATCCAGCAGTCAAATTTCAACCTCCCATTCCCCATTCGAACATTTGGGTCCCCAAATCCAACCATTTGATCAAATTCATTCAGTCAAATTTCAAACAATCTCTCATCTCATTGGTCATCTCCCTCATCTCTCACAAACCTTAACCCCCAAAGTTGAAATCCCCCAAATTTCCGATCCAACGATCAAATTCCGGCTCCGATTCTCCATTCATACATATGAGTCTCCAAAATCCAATGACCTCATCAAATCCCATTCAAGCGAATTTTTCATCTTTCATCTCAACGGTCACCTCCTCATCCATAAACCCTAAGTACTCAAACTTCAAATTGTCCCCAAATCTCATATCCTCAACGATCAAATTACACCTCGCATCCCCCAAATTGGAAACAACCGCTCTCATCCCCAAATCTTACCTTCTCTAATCTTAATTCTACCATTTCGACCCCTTCAATGACATATCAAAACCAGAATCGACTTTATCGACTGCATTTTTGCATCGAGCAAGGGACTAGGTTCTGGGCACGGTGAATTAACCAGGAAACGATGGTGGATACGAAGAGCGATTCTTGTGATGCGGAAAGAATCGAGGGATTGGATTTTGGTGAAGATGAAGTGGAGGCGCTCATGAATGAGAAGGTCCAAGGAGAAATGTTAGATCTCAATTACCAAGGTTCGGTTTTTTTGTTTGATCTATTGAATTTAGTCTTTGCTTTTGTGGATTTTTCTCGATTATGGGTTAATCTTAGATTGTTTGTTGTGATATTTTGTATGGGTTGATGACTTCTATTGGGTTGAGTGATATGGGTATTTGGTGGACTTGATATGTTGATTGTGTGTTCATCGTTGATGAGATTTCAGTTGACTATTTTGTTGGTGAAAAAAAAGGATGATTTGGGTTGACTCGTACTTGGGTATTTATGAAATGGATTTTTGGATGAGATTTTCTCGTTGATGCATGATCATGATTGTGTTTCCTTGGTTTGATTTTGGGGGTTAATCTTATTTACTATTTCGTTATTTTGGTTGGTGCAATCGTGAACTTGAATTGATAAGGTTGGTTTCGATGTTTTGTTTAGGCAGATTTTCTTTTGGATTGACTGATCGAGGAGTTGATATTTTGTTTGGGTGTTCATTGTTGTCTTTTTTTTTTGTTGAAAAATAAAAATAAGAATGAGGATTTGGGTTTGTCCGGCAATTGGGTATTTGTGATATCGTTTTTTCGATGAGGTTTTCTTGTTGATGCATTATCATGATTCTCATAGTTTGATTCGGATTATTCTGATGCATGTAAGATGTTTAGTGATGAAGCTCGTGATTTGTTTTTATCGTTTGTAGATTCTGATGGGATCATTTGGGAACTGATGATGTAGGAATGGCGATCCAAGAAGCATAAAGCTATCCCATTTCAACCCCTTTTGATTTTTTCCCCTTACATACTACTCATGCTTTGTCTTTCTCTTTTGTGTACATTGACGTTTGAAGTGAATAATGCTTCATTTGATTCTACATATTCCTTTGAACTACAGATCGGATGGGGCTGTGCTTATGCCTTTGTATTTGGGTATGCGTGTTTTTACACAGCCCCTCTAATCTGCTCTCATATAATCGGTCTACATCAACTGCATGAGGCATAGGCAGGAGGGGCCCGGTGAATGAGAAGATCAAGGGAAAAATCTTCGATCTCCAGGTATAGATTTTAGATTGATCCATTGAATTTGGCTTTTGTTGTGAGAGATATAGAGATGACTTGAGTGTCTAGTTCCGAGTGTGATTTGGAGATTCTACCTGCAAATTGTTTGCTTTACTGAATGCATATGTTCAGGGTTGATTTCATGGCTTCCATTGATTTATCTACTTGCTTTGTGAGAATCTACATTATTGAAGTTTGTTGAACAATACACCTCAAAATCTCTCTAACTACTTTTCCTTATTAAGCAAAATCATCCTAAACAACCTAGTTTTGAATAAAAACCTTTGTTGAATTTAGAAAGATAGCCATGAAAATTTAGTTATCCTAAAAAGTATAGTTAATCTAAGAAGAAATTTAGTTATCCTACTATTATATAAGGAAATCCCTAGCATCCTTGTTTCAAGCATCAAACACAAACACAAAGAAAACTAGAGGGAGGCATAAGAGTGATACAAAGTGTTTTGCACTTGCCTTAGGGAGATTATTACACATAGGTTAAGACGAGAATTTAATGATCTTATTATAGCAATCCATGGGTGGGCTACTCATTGGTTTTGGTGCGCGAATGCTGGATGAATTTGAAGCTTGGGTTTGAGACGATGAATGTTGTTGTTCGTCGTTGGTGTTGAGGTCGACTTACTTGTTGTTTTGTTATGTTAAGAAGTTGGTTGTGGTCATTATTGGTGATTTGTCGAGGTTTAGTTGTTGTTCAGGCTAAAGAAATGATATTTTCGAGGTTGTGATTGAGCTCTTTTTTGTGATTGTTTGAGTTATTGGGGTTGTTTTGGTTGCTCGTTGTTGTCTCCCTTTTATGTGACTTGGTATCGAAAAGGTGCATGTGAAGGATTCCGCTAGTCGTCGTCGTTTCCGTGAGCTGACTCCACCTACACCGCCTCCACCACATGAGCCTATTCCTATTGATCGCATTCGAGGACATACTCAGCATCTTGCACTAATTGTCGTCCATTTTTTGAGGAGAACTATACGGTTGATTTCATCACACCGACGCAGAGGGACAGTTATGATAAGATTATGAGATGAGGTATGCCTCATACTCGATATATTTTTGATGATGTGTTGGAGAAGTTGGGTATGGATGAGGGGGTTAGATGGATGTCGAGGAATATTGGTCTGGAGGATTTTTATGTTTGGGAGATGGACTAGAGTTGTCATGTAATGGCCTCATACTCGATACATTTTTGATGATGTGTTGGAGAAGTTGGGTTTGGATGAGGGGGTTAGATGGATGTCGAGGAATATTGGTCTGGAGGAATTTTATGTTTGGGAGATGGACTAGAGTTGTCATGTAATGGCCTTATACTCGATATATTTCTGATGATGTGTTGGAGAAGTTGGGTAGGGATGAGGGGGTTAGATGGATGCCGAGGAATATTGGTGTGGAGGATTTTTATGTTTGAGAGATGGACTAGAGTTGTCATGTAATGGCCTGATCAGATCCGTTGGCCCGACCTAGTTGACTTTAACGGGGTCAATGCTGGACCTTGTTCCCAATGATGAAAGCCCGGCTCAACCCAACCTCATAAATAATCGCTTATGGCCCTTTCCTTTTTTTTTCTTGAAATATCAAAATCACTAACAGTTCCCAAAATCGTTGACAATTTTTTTATAACTTACTGAAATCTATACATCTCGGTGATCCAAAACTGTTAATGGTTTTTATCTCTGGGTGATTGACATGAAGGTAAGTGTAATGAAGTCTTGAGTGAACTGTTGCGTACAGCAGTGCGTGAGAGTTGGACTGGGAACCTATAGTGTCACAGTGTCATTGTTTCAGTTTGTTTGATATGGAGGTTTTCACTGTTATTACCTTAAAGGGTATGACGATAGTAAAATGACGTCGATAATGTTTAGAGTGTCGATGGACGCATGATTTCGAGCGTTGTTACGTGATATTAAGTGTGCTTTATGTGACTATGATGAATCATTGATATGCTTGTGATGGTAATTGTGAATGTCAGATTGCTATTATAATTCCAAAGTGGTGGAACAATGAATCTAAATGGTCATCTCTCTCTCTCTTTTTTTTTTTTAATTTTCTTGTCTCGTGTAACCCCTGATAAGGGGATCGACACGTTATTGAGTTCCTATAACTCACGATTGCTATTTTTTTGTGTTTTTCTTTTTTTCTTTGATCGAGGGGCAAGACTTAAAAGAGAAATATGACTTAACATTTTATGTTAGATGTAACTTATGTGTGAAATGTATTTTGATCTTAGGAAAAAATATAATTTTGTCGCAAAGGTGATATTTTGAGTTAAAATTAAGTGTAATAAAAGTTTCTAGAATAATGATGTATAAATGAATTTAGCTTAATTCTCATGCCTAAGCAGTGCGTGAAACTTGGACTGAAAACCTATAGTGTCACAATGTCATTATTTCAGTTTGTTTGATATGGAGGTCTTCACTATCATTACCTTAAAGGGTATGACAATAGTAAAATGACGTCGATAATGTCTAGAGTGTCGATGGACGCATGATTTCGAACGTTATTACCTGGTGTTAAGTGTGCTTTATGTAACTATGGTGAATCATTGATATGCTTGTGATTGTAATTGTGAATGTAAGATTGCTATGATAATTCCAAAGTGGTGGAACAAAGAATCTAAATGGTCATCTCTCTCTTTGTTTTTTTTTTTTAATTTTCTTGTCTCGTGTAACCCCTGATAAGGGGATCGACACGTTATTGAGTTCCTATAACTCACCATTGCTATTTTTCTGTGTTTTTCTTTTTTTCTTTGATCGAGGAGTAAGACTTAAAGGAGAAATATGACTTAAGATTTGATGTTAGATGTAATTTATGTATGAAATGTATTTTGATCTTAGAAAGAAATATATAATTTTGTCGCAAATGTGATATTTTGAGTTAAGATTGAGTGTAATAAAAGTTTCTAAAATAATGATGTATAAATGAATTTAGTTTAATTATTATGCCTAAGCTTAGATTTATTATAAAAAACATTATTCATCGACCTTTTGGTATAAGGGTATCTCACTGCAGGAGATCCTGAGCTTCGGTTTGGTTGATTCCTTTTACGGATGTCCCTTTTGTTAAAGCTGAATAAAGATTATCTGTGTTTTTGAATAAATTTTGTCAAAGGTACAATTATAACATTTAGGATATCTATTATATGTTATCTCTGTGTGATTGACATGATGATAAGTGTAACCAAATCTTGAGTGAACTGTTGAGTACAGTAGTGCGTGAGACTTTGACTAGGACCTGTAGTGTCACAGTGTTATTGTTTCATTTTGTTTGATATGAAGGTTTTGACTGTCATTACCTTAAAGGGTATAACGATGTAAAGTAGTGCATGAGACTTGGACGTATAGTGTCACAGTGTCATTGTTTCATTTTTGTTTGATATCGAGGTCTTGACTGTTATTAACTTAAAGGGAATGACGATAGTAAATGACGTCGATAATGTCTAGAGTGTCGATGGACGCATGATTTTGAACTTTGTTACGTGATGTTAAGTGTGCTTATGTGACTAAGATGAAATTATGATGATAATTGTGAAAGTCAGATTGTCATGATAATTCCTCAGTGGTGATCATTTTTTATTTAATTTTCTTGTCTCGTGTAACCTCTGGTAAGGGGACGACACGTTATTGCTCCTATAGCTCATGGTTAATATTTTTCTATGTTTTTTTTTTTTTTTTTTGATACAAGAGTAAGACTTGAAGGATAAGTGTGACATAAGATTTGATGTTAGATGTAATTTATGTGTGAAAGATATTTTGATCTTAGAAAAAGATGTAATTTCGTCGCAAAAGTAATATTATGAGTTAAGATTGAGTGTAATAAAAGTTTCTAGAATAATGATGTATAAATAAATTTAGTTTAAATTCTTATGACTAAGACATGAAGTATAGTTTTTGCCTAATTGAGACGTGGGATCCAACGACATTGACGTCATATATATATATATATATATCACTAATAAATAATGAAAAATCAAAACCTTATATTAATGATTCTATTTTTAAAAGCACACTCAATGGACCGGGCTGGCCCAAGCTCGTGTATTTGACACCATTGAGATGGACGACGTATTTGTTGAATTTGTCTTCAAATCCTTCAGGAGATCTCTATAATTAAGTTGAGGTGATATGTTTATTGTCTAAGTTGCATAATGGATAATATATTAGTATTGTCCATTAAATGGATGATACCTACACTTATGCTCGTTTTGCATTCGTCCAAGGCTTTACTTGTGTATATTTATGCAGGAGCTTTTCGGATTGTTTACATACATTTGTTCAGAGAGCTATAAGGCTTATTATTGCTTTTAGAGGGTTTAAAGCATAAGAAAGATTTTCTAAGCTTAGAGTTATTACAGGAAGAGTTTTTCAGGAGTTGTCCATAGAGAAAGGTGTTTTTCTATTTCCTTTATTAGAGTTTTTGATTTCTGGGTATAGCGCTTTTGTACTCCTCGTATGATTATTTGGATTTCTTCATCGGTGATGATCGTTGGTGGTTTTTTTGCCACAATGAGTAAGATTTTATTTGTGCTAGTTAAATTCTGCTATTGATGTTATACAGTTTACGGTTTTATTTAATCCATTTAGGATAATAACGATAATTTATTAGTGACAATAAAATCAACGAAACTTGGTCATAATAGTATTTGAGGTTCACCTACGAGTTTTGTAGCTCGTTGAAGGTTAACTTCAAACACAAGAGTTTGAGTTTCTGATTGGTGAATCGGAATCGTTCTATGTCATGGGAGAAACTTAGTGAGTTTCTGATGCTGTCGTATTGAGTGATCGATACTGTCATAAAATTATCTTAATTCGTGTACTAACACATTCGAGTAACAAATAAAATAAATAATGAGTTAGTTTTTTTTGTTCTTAACACTTGTATTGTAAATAAAAATAGATTAAATATGTCATTGTAAATAAAGTGTCATTCTAAATAAAAATAGATGAACATATGCAAAGAAAAATGAAATATCATTTTAAATCAAATAGATTAAATGTGTATAAATTTTAAGTATTGTAATTAATATAACATTGATCAAATTGAATATCAAAAAAATTAAATTTTGATATCAAAAAAAGACTAACTTAGTTTTATATATTTATCAAAGAAACCATATTTTAACTCAAAAAAACAAAAACAAATCGAACTTTATATATCTATAATAGATATATTTTTATCATTAACCTAGCCAATACTTTTTCTTTCCCAGAAATCAAATGATTGCGATTGTTTATGCTTAATTGTTGCGCACCTTCGTCCCTTCGAGGAAACACAATGTGAGTATTCATGGATAGTTTGATGGCGAGGTCAAGGTAGCTGTAGCTACATATTCACAATACCCATAAATTAAAACTTATTTTGTTTAGCCGATTTTTAAAAAATAATCTTTTTATTATTAAAACAATGTTATTATCTTTGTTTTCATGATATTATTTTAATATCTAGAAAACCTCGGCGCCGCCGTCCAACTAGTGGGCACGATGATGATGGGGCCTCATAAAAATCTAGCACCAAATGGTCCTACACGGATCACATCAAGAGCTCCAGCTGATCTTATCCACCGTACACTGCCAGCTATTTTTGCCACTTATAAAATGATTGTATCTTCAGACATTTTCAATGAAAACTCATATCAGCTATTGGTGAAGCAAAACAATACAATAAGTGCAAGAAGAAGAAGAAGGTGGAGTGTTGATAGATTAGAATGGAAACACAAGGGGAGGAGCAGGGTGTGAAATCAAGGGTGATCAAGGTTGATTCCATTGATACTTGGGAGTTCTATTTATCACAAGCCCAGAACGAGGGCTGCCCTGTAAGTATCCCATATATGATATGTTGTATTTTGCATCTTGTTTGATATTGAATGATAAAGACTGTTTCTGTTGAGACTTATAAATTGTAATATGTGGTCGATACATCTTTGATCGGATGATGTGTGATCGAGAGGCCAAGCTCGTAGGGTTGAGAAAGATGGAAAGGTTTATGTTAGGGTGAGGAATCAGATTTTTGGTTGATACCATTTTGAATAGGTTATTTTCGGGTCACTGGTCCGTCCAATGATAGTATAGTTCGCGATGAATCATTGTTGATAAAGGGTCTTAGATTCTGGATGGATGGATTGGTTGAGTTTTGTGGTGGAGTTCAGAGGTTTTCAAGCATTGGGACTCGTTCTCGATGTTTATTATGATTCGGTTATGCATTATAATCTGTGACTGAAGATATGGCTTGTGTTGATATTCAGTTGGAGTTTGATTTGGCGGGTCTTTGATTTGTGTAATTGGCATATTGCAGATTGCTGTGCATTTTACAGCTTCATGGTGTATGCCTTCTGTGGCTATGAATTCGTTCTTTGAAGAGTTGGCCTCGGCTTACACCGATGTTCTGTTTCTCGTCGTCGACGTTGATGATGTTAAGGTAATTTATGTTTTAATCGTCATGAGTTCTTAGTTGATGAATACCTAGTTGTTTTGGGTGTTTGGAGATGTGTGGGTAAGTTTATCCACATCGACTGTTGAGAAAAAGAATAAGTAGAATATATATATATCAATAATCCATAATTCATCAGCTTAAGTTTTAGACCGTTAAACCCAGTTCACATGTGTATTATATTCTGGCTCGATGTTTTTTAATCCAAAGTTGTGTTTCTCATTTCCCGCATGCTTCGGGATGTGTTAACGCAGGAGGTGGCTTCGAAGCTGGAGATCAAGGCAATGCCAACATTCGTACTCATGAGGAACGGAGCTCCTGTCGACAAGATAGTTGGTGCAAATCCAGATGAAATAAGAAAGAGGCTAGACGGGTTTGTGCAGTCCGTTCGTGTTATAGTTGCCTAGCTCAACCTCGTGTGTGTGTGTTAGAGCTTGTTGATGTTTTTTCCTGTGTTCTGCGGATTGTGCTTGGTGAATGCTGATTGTCGAGTCTCGAGTTCATCGATGTCGATTCGTTCTCCCTTCTGGTTTGCATTTCTGCTACTCTGAAACGAGCTTGTACTAATATACTTGCCATGATCAATCAGGTTGTAAGGTTATGAAATGGTTACTATCATGTATACAGTGTCCGTGCTCAGATGCTGTGGACACTTCGAAACAGCAGTTTATTCATACATTTCTGCAGAAGCTATTATTCAGCTTAGGACGATACGTTGTAACGTCGATCAAGAATGTGGGCCATATCATTTTACGAGCAAGAAATCACATCATATATATATATATCAATAATATAAGTTAAATAATTGATATGTATTTTATAATTGATATTGAATGATATATATCGAAAATTTTATTGATTCAAAATTATAATATATAAGTTAAATTATCTTTGATGTTTTACAATAAATTTGAAGAAAATATTATTTGGTCGTCTCATGAACGATTAGTAGCTCAAAGAATGTTTTTCGTCCACATGATCAAATGATGTAATTTTTATGGGACGGAGATAGTTACATATATTATTGTGAGGAATGAATTTTTTGAGTTGGTCATAAAATTTTTGGTTTTCAGTTCAAGTTATCTCAATATAACGATCGAAAAAAAGAAAAAGAAAAAAAAAGAGTTCCTTATTTTATAAATTGGAAGATGAGTTCCAACAAATTTTGAGAGAAAATTGGACATTCCATTTTGTCATACCGGATAATCTACACAAATACGTTCAATTTTTATACATGGTTATTTTTCGTTTGTTTATGCATCAGAAAGTATTCTTATCCACCACTATGGATATATGGATATAAACTTCATGATCATGTCACTATGTATATATTTTTTCTTAATTTATAGTAACTTATACCAATGGATTTTGTATGCACCTATTGGAGTAGTTTTTCCATTAATAATCCAACTTCTTACACTATAAATTAACACCTGGATTCTCGTTCTCTAGTATCTAGCTTCGTGTTAACCTTACAAACAGCTCGACGCAGCCCTGCCGGCACATGTTTTCTATTTTGAGTAACATATGCATCTCTTTTCAACTACTTGGATTGTTGTTGTTTGTGCGTTGATCTGTTATGCTTGTTTTACTTTCATAGTTAGGAGAATTTGTTTATGTGTACGTAGCTAAATGCCAATCATGTTTGTGATCTTTGTGACCTTAGACTTGGATATTCGAAGCCAATGTGCAACGTTGCGAAGGATGTCTCAGTAAAATAAGGAAAAAGATTATCCATATCGACGGTATTTGTCTTCGTTTCTAATTGAGCAAATCCTACATAACGTTACTCTGATCTATCTAACATGATTATCCATACACTCAGGTGTTACTGGCTTCGTGATTGATCTCAACAAGAACCCACCACAAATCGACGTAACAGGCGCGATCGATCCAAATGCCGTGATAAAGATACTGAAGAAGATCGACAAACGTGTCCTTAATTACTATCAGGAACCTGAACCTGAACCTGAACCTGAATCTGAACCTCAACCTGAAACTGAACTTGAACCTAAACCTGAACCAGAAGCAGAGAAGCCAGAACCAGGACCCGAAGGAGAGAAGTCAAAATCAAAACTAAAATTAGAAACAGAAAACAAGAAAAGAACCCAAAGACGAAAGTTCAAACACACCACTACCAAATATATACCGAGGTGGGCCCATATGTGGGGGTTATTATCCTCCGTATCGTGGATCAGGTTATGCTTTTGATCAGCCTCCAAACTTTACTATCCCGCCACCACAGTTCCGTTCCAGAGTATTATTTTTAAAATCAATTGATTAAAAAAAAGAATCTTATTATTTATTTATATTGTTATATATTTTATTTAAATTTTGATGTGGGTTTAGTATCGCTAACGCGTCCTCTCACGTAAATGGTTTTTTTTGCTTGAAGGGTGGACTAATAATCGGATGACATTGAGTAAATATGGCGATTAATCCAATACGTATGAGCTTGACTCTGATATCATGTATAAATATGAGATTCATTTCTAAAACGAGTTAACAATACGATGAGAGATCCATTATCTATTTATATTACTATTGACATTTACCTAAACTATATGGGTTTAGTGTTACACCCTCGCTAATGCGGAATGGGGAATAACGTGCGCTTGGGAGTTCCTGCTAACGTGGGATCATGGTAACGAGACAGGAATGGAGTTGCGTTTGGATTTGAACCCGAGTGAGCGTGTTGCAAGGACAAGCGAGCATTAGCGAGAAACATTACGCGATGATTTAAACGCGAACAAGGTGCATTGTAAAGGCGAGCGAATGTTTACGAAGCTTGACACGCTGAGTGAAGACTTGGACGCGCGCAAGACTCTTCTAAGGGCTTGAAAGCGTTGTCGCGAGCGAAGGTAAAGGCGCGCGAGGCATGATTAGCATTGTATTTGGACTTAGACGTGAGTGTGTTGCTTTCTAAGGGCCAACGAGTATTGCTATATTCCTAAGTGTTGGCAAATGAAGAACGATGACGTGTTTTCTTTGGTTCGTGCTAAGTTTTCGTTCGTTTTGAAATCCTAAACGGATAACTGGATTATATGAGGACGGGGTAGGGTTGTTTCTGTCATGTGAAATTTTTGTTGTTATGTTATCTACTATGGGGGGGGGGGGGGGGGTCTTAAGATCAAAGCCAAGTCAAAGTTCGTAGCTTGAACGTTGGGAAGAATATAAAGACCTTGGTTTGATGGTCGCTAAAAGCGATACATGGGCAGGGATCGTTGCGAAGGAAATCTTGAATCGGATTTGTAAAGTTCGAAATCTAAGTTGGGGATAGCACCTTGGACGGGTCTCGTACGAAGGTAACGATGTTAAGCCCATCAATTGGGGCGGATTAATGAGTGAGTCGTTGGTACAAATCTCGCGAGAAGATTTGTGGGAGATATATCACGAAAGATAAGAATCAGGAAGATAAGTAAAGCAAGAAGATATATTGGAAAACCTTGCAAAGATATTGTTTGAGTCAAACGATACTGTTCTTGATTGTAAATCTGTCTTGATGATATTTTGCGTGGGTTATCTTTGCGATGTAAAATCTTTTAGCGTTGCTTATAAAAACGGATGATCCCTGATCATCATGAATCATATACAATATTGAGAGCACGATCAGACTGAAAACACAAAAGGACTGTGTGGAGCTTGCGGATCGTAAATGAGATCAATAAAACAATTTGTCAAGAGAACGTGGGGTGTGTGTTGTCTTGCAAATTCCTAGGGTTCCTTTGTATTGTTGGGAAGACAATAAAAGATTGATTTTTTTGATCGTAAATCGATTGTTGTCTCGTTTGTATTGATTGTGTGACTCATTTGTGTTTGTCGAAACACGAAAACGAGACATAAACTATTTTAAAAGACTTTCGCTGAGTAAAACCAAAGCATGGGACACTTGACGAAGGCGTTGCTGGCTAATTCGTTGGGGATTAACACATGAGAGGGGTGGGTTTGTCGTGAAAATTTTGGGCACAAAATCGACCCTGTGATATTTAGTGTCTCTAATATACCTTTCACGCGAATGTCTTTTTTGGACTTGAAACTTGGATTGATAATCGGGTGATATGGAGCACGTGTGACGGTTAGACCAATGCTTGTGGCGTTGGCTCTCATTGTATGTGGAGGAAGGAGCTCTATCAAAAATAAAAATGGATCATAAAAGAAAATCCTAGTAATTGTACATGGGGATATCACAGTGTTGAAGAAAATCCCACTGGATGCGTTATAACATAAGCTACAATTTATTTAAGTTTGTTACTTCCTCGAGTTTATGATTCAGTTCTCTAGTAGAGTTTTTTTTTTCTTGTAACGTGTGCTGACCAGATGCTCGAGCAATTTATTTTTAATGCAGGTAAGGTCTTTTATGCTATGTTTTTAACTTTTGACTAATCTAATATTCTATACTGTTGATCTTTGTTTAACGCGCAAATATCGATCTTTCAGACACATAAGAACACATATTGAATAAGCCGTGAACAATTACAAATAGTTGTGAATTTATGTCTCAACTCTCATGTTTGGTTGTATACGAGAAACGTTTTAGTCTTAACCGAACGAATGTTTCTTGAACCTAATCAACTGGTATGGTTTAGATGATCTCTTTGTATCAAATTCCACAATTTCAAACATAAGACTTAATGTATTGGTTATGAGGAGAGAGTTATTAAGCTGATTCCTACATCGCCTCCTTCGTTGTTGGTATATGTAGAATGCCCGCAAGGTGCTTGATGATATGCCTGAATGAGTTGTTATGAGCCCTTGTGATTTTTTCGCCAATGGTGAGAAGCGGTTAGCCAATGCCGGGGATGAAGGTTTCTGTATCGCACTTTGTGGCTCGCTAGATGGGATCCATTGGGTTGTTTAACGTTGGATAAGTCGTCTCTGTCACCGCCAAGATGTACGCTTCTCGTGGAAGTACGTAATCCTTATTTTCCTTCTAGTCTATTTAATCTTCTTGCTTAGAAACGATGCAAGTTTCAGTCTCTTGGACGCTCATCGGGGTCCTTTACCAGGCGGCTGTTGCCAAAACATCGACATTGTATGTTGAAACGTTGTGAAATATGAACTGTTTGCCATTAGATTATTTGAGTGGGGAATGAAAGTATATTGATTGTTCTGTCTAATGATTGATTTGCAATTTTGTATTGTCTCTAATCAATGTTAGTGGTAATAATTTGGCAAGGCAATGGGAAATAATCAGGTTTGCTTCAGGTGTATAAATAGATTCTGATACGCAGAATGTTGGTTAGTTATTTCATAAATTATATGAACTTTTTCTTGCGAACCTCATCTAACACGCAAAACTTCAAGTATAGAAAACTTGATAGATAATATAAGCGCATAGAATACTGAAAATTAGTGCAACTGGCCATGGGATTCTGTTTTGTAGTTGTACCAACCGTTAATTTTCCATTTATAATGGTTCGGGAGTTGCAGAGTTGCTTTCATGGATGACCTGAAATGAGTTTCAGTATTTTACAGGATTCTTCTTCTTATCCTCTTGGATCACTTGTCTTTTAGCACTGAACTCAAACTATGAATATGTCGATATGCACATTCCACCAGAAGCTCAAACTTACGACATCAGACATAACTTTGTGATAGTCGCGGATGAGTACAGTATCTATCAAGACATGACAACAAGACGAAGATTGGGATATTTACACGACTTACCTGATAATCTAGTTTGTTGTCTGTCCGCGGTTTATACTGATGTGCCTATACCTTTCTAGGTTTGCTGCTTGTATTCATGCCGTTATCCTTGGAGCGCTGAGCGTCTCCATGGAGGAGAAAGGACCCATGGACGATGACGAGGAGAAAGGACCCAACTCGTATCTCACTTGACAGAACGACAGGAACACCACTGCCCACCTCGCTCCATCACAACAGTCACCGGCTCTGCTCCACGCAGTTCTGAAGCACTTCCTGCACTCGTATGGACTAATCGATGGACTACATTCGACAGTACCATACAGCGTCTCCAATATGGTCACGAATGCTTCTCCAGCGACAAAAAAGCTTGGCTTGTCTCCTGAAGTTGCCTTGTGTATAAGATCCTTGAACAAGTTACCTAGTGTCTGATTAAACTGATCCTGGTTGGATATTTCTTGGACGCTGTGAGAACTATACCACCAAGCCCACGGAGTCCTCTCTTCCATCTCAGGCTCGATGCTCGATCGACTAGGACTATAACTCAAGGTGCATTCTTCATACCATATGGTTCCTTCCATTGCATTCATACAAAGCTGCCTGATACTCGATAAAGCGTCCCTAACGCAGCTTTGGCAGGCTGCCGCTCCCAATTTAAAACCACGACGACAATAGAAGTGTACACGGACTCGGTCCCTGCCAGACCCAACGACGGCATCGTATGACCTGACACGAGAGGCAGAGGATGCGAGTGCTGATAACAGATTGACCAGGTTAGTTTTGTACGCGCTGTTTTCGCTGTAGTTACCTTTGCCAGAACAGAAGTTGGTGACCAAGTAGGCTTGATCACTGATGCTAATCAAAGAGGATAGAATGATGATAATTGCGATTATGAAGATTTGCTTTGCCATTTTTGCTAATGACAAGGTTGAAGTTGAAGGAACGAGGATTGATACCCTTTAAGCTAAGTTACATCGTATAGTATTGTTGAGTGTTTGATTACTCGTTTTTTTATGTTGAGTGTTTCTTTCAAGACTTGAGCACAAGATGCTGCAATTTGTGGGTTTTTGCTGTGATATTTTAATTGTACTGTTAACTCATGCTAAAAGGTCTTCGGTATTCAATATGACTTTCTTGATAGCGAATGGTGAAATGCATGAGGAAAGCTTGGCGTTGACGAATGACTTGTGCATATGTGCAAGATAAGTTGTCGACTTGCCTTTCTAGAATCGCGTGATCAACGTGCTACTCCTAACTTCAGGTTGTTCCGGTTGAACTTTTATTGAAGCTCATGTTTCAAATAAATATGCATTACATGAGCTAGAAGTCGAGAAACAGGTTAACCCGAAAAATATTGAGTCTCGCATAGTCTTAAGGACCCTGGAAGCACTTGAAACATATTAATACTTGTTTTCTTGACACGATCTTCTCTCAGGAATCGAGCTTAGGGTTCATTCATCGGTGATTAACCTCAGCGGGGGTCGAGCTCAGATACTGATAACTCATTTGGAGATCCCTGTACCACATGTTTGTACTGATCAGATTCATCAGCTCGAATATTGTGCTGCCATACCAGTGACACTGCATCGACATTCGTTTCGAACAAGAAAGCGGGCGTCGAAGGAATCGGCATGGTAATAGAGCTGCCACTTAGCATCAGGGCAACTGAGGACATGATTGGTCTGTGAGCAGCGTTCTCTTGTACACACAGCAAAGCTATGTTGATGCATCTTAGCACTTCCATCGTCGAAGGCGTGCACATTGTTGGATCAACTACTTTTAGAGATGTTCCTTCCAACCAGTTCCTCCAAACCTGTAAACATCATCACGAGACTCACGAACATTGTCATGCTTGAAAAGAAATTGGTCCTAGTCTCGACCATCCGCGTTACAGCTGTTGCAGATAGCCTTTTGCTATATGCCTATAGCCTACCAAGGTTTGACAGTTCTACTGCCCTTTTTTTTTTTTTTTTGCTCATAGTAGGAGTATGACTTTCTTATTTTGCAAGCTGATTTATAATCGTGCTATGTGTGAAGCAGTTTGCTTGTTATGGTAGAGGAGCGGAGAAGGTGATACTTACAAAGCCGAGCAGACTCTCTCTGTTTTCCCCTTTGCAGAAACTGCTGATCCTTTCACCAGTTATTATTTCGAGAACTATAACTCCGAAACTGAACACATCTGACTTGATGGAGAACTGTCCGTGCACTACATATTCAGGAGCCATATATCCGCTGCGTACCAGAATTTGCAAGGTTAGCGACTCTTATTCTTTGCATTCGATGTGTAATTTCTGTGCTGTAAATTAGACAAAGAAAGATCAGAAATTTTTTTAGATCACTGACTAGGTGCCGGCAATTTGGACAGTGGCTCCATGTGTTTGATCAAGCTTAAACTGCCTTGCCACACCGAAATCTGAAATCTTCGGGTTCCACTCGTCGTCTAAAAGTATGTTGCTAGAATTCAAATCACGATGGATAACTACGAGTCGAGAATCTTCATGCATGTAAAGTAGTCCTCGACAAATGCCTTCGATTATATTGTAGCGCTGCTTCCAGCCCAGACTTGCGCATTTATCTCGATCTGTGGTTCATTATATATGTTTAGAGGTGTTCAGATTTGGTAAAAATTATGCTTAGGTGAATTAGATAGAAATAATACCAATAGTTAGCATCCATACCGAATAAGTAGTAATCCAGACTTCGGTTAGGCAAAAACTCGTAAACCAGAAGTCGTTCTACGCCTTCTGAGCAGAAACCTAGGAGCCTAACAAGATTCCTGTGCTGAAGCTTCGCTACCAATAGAACTTCATTCTTGAACTGCTGATCACCTTGTCCAGAATCTTTTGATAACCTCTTCACAGCTATTTCTTGGCCGTTTCGCAGCTTACCCTGATGATACAAATTAGTTGAATTTCGGTCATCTCATGAGATTACACTAGTTCTTCATGTCGAAAGCATATATTTACCAGGAAGAATATATATCACGTACCTTGTAGACATCTCTGGATCCGCCTATGCCAATCTTGTTATCTTCGGAGAAGTTTCCTGTGGCAGCTTTGACAGTCGCAAGATCCATTTGCAAAGGCTCCACGCTCTGAATATGGTTCTCGTCTGTTTGAGATGATTTCATAACAAATGGTTTCATGAGGTACTATATTTTCAAGAGAACGTAGATTTTTTTACTGCTCTTCATGTGGTAACACTTACCCTTTAGTTTCCTGCTCTCTTTTCTCATTCTCAGTAGGGCGAAGCAAGAGAGAGCAACCAGCGCTGCAGAAGCAATCGCCAAGGGCAGAGCAATGATGATCGCCATTTTTGTTCTGCTGATCCTCGGTCCTACAAAAGTGATTAACCGAGGACATTGAGACTGGTAACATATATGTCTGACCAACTGATCAAGCTGCAGGTGCTGTGGCGCATGACCTCTTAGTAAAGATCTTAGTACCATTTTATATGAGGAGTTTGAGAGTATATACTGTAAGCTAGGACATCATGTTACCTGGTTTGTGGTTTGTGTCGATTGATGGTGGCCCAACACTTGGGCGTGCTGACGGTGGTAATGCTGGTGACGATTGTGGTGGAATAGGTGTTAGTCGTGGTCCTTGTGCATTACTCTCGTTGTAAAACAAATAATCCTCGTATCTTATGTTGCAGCTCGGCATCACAACTCTCGCTCCCTCACTCATCGCACAGCACTTCGGAAGAACAACGTTCAAGGCTCCTTCTAAGCAGTTAAGGCAATCGAATTCCTCGAGATCAGGAGTACACTGCATGAGCGCATATATCGTGTGACTCTTCGAGACATTCACCATTCCTGTCGCAAATTTGACGCGTGAATCCCCAGCTATAGTCTTATTCTGCACCTCACTCAACAGGGCCGCCAGTGTGCTGTTGAACTTGGCTCCCTCAGTAGCATTTGTGCCACTCGTCTCGTTGAAGTAAGGAGTCAACTCCACTTCTCCAAATATTTTGCGAGCTGAATACCGCAACATACAGTCATCATACCAACCTATGGCCTCTCGTTGTGTAGGACAAAGTTCCTTGAGCTTAGGGACTGCCTCGCCTAGGCAAGTACGACACTGTGAGACCGTCACGTCTCCCTTGCATAATGCGATGGTGTTCACCTTGTTGATCCCCTGCCCGACGGATAAGTTATAGAACCCATAATCGTTTTCTATGCCATTTGTTATGGACGAGAGGGCCGAGTTCAGGTTGGCTCGGTACGTGCTGTTGCTCGTATAGTTGTTTAGTGAGTTTGCAAAGCTCGATTGCAAGCAGAGATACGAGAGGAAATCAGGCTGGGCAAGCGTATGTAGGCACAAGGAGTGATAGATAATGAAGACGAGGATCAAGAACGATATGTTTTTAGCGGCCATTTTTTTTTTTTTTGCAGTGTTGCTTGTGTTCAACCTTGTTTGAGAGCTAACAATTTTATAAGGATGTTGATGAATGTGACATTTTGTTTTGTATTATGAGAAATTTCAAAGAAAATGGAAATTTGATGAAGACATAGGGAGACTTGACTAAGTCTACGCACATGACTTACAAAATTTCCACAAGGAATTGCATACATACACTCAATGTTGACAAAACAAACCTGAGGGTTACGTGACTTTAGTAGAAAGCTGAAATGACACTATGCTGAGAAGACCTTCACTTTCAAGGATCACTTAATCACATGTTGGAGTCATGTCAAGGTTTCCTGATCAACGCGTATAAGAAGCATGATTTGTCAAAGTAAACCAAAATCATGAGCCAATGGATCAAGAAAATAGCCTATGTCTTTTTCATCGAATGATAGAAAATTCGATTCTCTTAATTGATTTGCTTAAATTCAAATGATATGAATGAAGAAAACAACCTTGGAATAGCTTTTTCTTTTTTCTTTATAGATCATTCCTTAATAGAGTCGAATAAGAAACTTTTTGCAATATGATTCAAAGTCAAGCGACAGAGTTCAGACTTACGATCATATATGAATTATGTTCTCGACGAGATACAAACATGTTCATGAGTTATTCAGTCATAGACATATTTACATAAGTGCAAGCATGCCGACCCAAATCATAGGCGAATCGTTGATGATAACAGGAGCACGACAACATGCATAGCCATCGAGAACCCACAGACAGTCATGTCATGCGTAGCAGAGGAATCTGCCTCTGAAGTGAGCAACGAATAAGTGCAATGCTTGGAAGAGTATGATAACTTTAATTTCATTTTACATGTTTACTGATCATAGGCAAAATTGGCTCCTGAAATATCAACTGAGCCTCCTTAGCAACTACGGCAGAACCAGGCGCCTGAATAGTCCTAGTCGAAGCTGTGAACCTTGGCTCTTATCTATCTGACCAGACAGCCACTTGACATCCGCCTCTGCTCCATCTAAGCACCAGAAGATGATCTATGGCCTTAGGCCGCCCAGCGATTTTTGGACACAGTACTGCTGTCATGGACCAAAATGAGTCAAAAGACTAAACCGGGTGGGTGGGTCGAGAAATCGAAAGAATTGATCCACTGCGAATTATCTAGGGTCGGCGTAGGATATAGAAACTAAATTTGCAGTTCTTCCTTCTGATACACCCTCCGCTTGATTGCGACACAAATCCCAGGTGTTACTCTCCGAGCTCATAACGAATGCTGGCCTTGAAGGAGTAGGCAGACTGATTGAGCTGCTACTAAGCATAGGAATAACAGCTGACATGTTGGGTCTGAGTGCATCATCCTCTTGAACACATAACAGCGTGATGTTGATACACCTTAGTATGATATCCGTGTTCTTGTCAGTTAACAGTTTCGGATCAACCACATCTAGAGCTGTTCCATTTAACCAATTCATCCATGCCTGCAAGGCATAACAGAAACCCGATCACAAATGAAATGATAGTTTCACGCTATGGCTCTTTACTGAGGAGTGAGGATAGGCAAAAAAACAAGCAACATGAGTATCGATACTCACAAAGCCGAGAAGGTTGTCTCCGTCCTCTCCTACTTCAAATTGAGTAATCTTCTGGCCGCTTAAGATTTCAAGAACTAACACTCCGAAGCTAAAGATGTCCGATTTGACAGAGAACTGTCCGTACAATGCATACTCCGGTGGCATATAACCACTGCATAAAGGTTATATACATCTCAAGGATCAAGCTTACAGTATGACGACATAAGTTCAATTATAGGGATGTCTGAGACTTACTAGGTTCCGATAGGTTTGGTTGTGTCCTGTTGAGCTTGATTGAATTGGAACAATCTTGCGGTGCCAAAATCAGAAATTTTTGGATTCATTTCCATGTCAAGAAGTATATTCGCTGCTTTTAGATCACGGTGGACTATTCGAACATGAGAGTCTTGATGCAAGTAAAGAAGGCCCCTTGCGATGCCATGTATGATCCTGTATCGTCTTTCCCAAGTCAGAAGTTCGCTCCTTGCCGGATCTGTATAGTCAAATATAAGCCGTCCCTCTCACAAGCAACAAAAATCGAGAGCTCGTAGTTGTTTGAAACTCTTTATCAGAGATATGAGCAAGGCAGAATCATACCAAACAGGAAGTGATCTAGGCTCTTATTGGGCAAGTACTCGTAGATCAGAAGTCTCTCTTTTCCTTCGGAGCAGAAGCCAAGGAGTCGAACCAAATTCCTGTGCTGGAGCTTGGCGACAATTACAACCTCGTTTCTGAATTCTTGTTCACCTTGCGCAGAATAATGTAAAGGTCGCTTCACTGCTATCTCTTGCCCATTAGGAAGAGTCCCCTGAAAACAGAACACGGATTTATAGTAAGCTGATAGTTTCATTGTCTATCCATGACTTTCGATATAAGTCACAGTTCGGTATATATATAGAGATGCGAGAACTCAAGCAAGAATGCTCGCGTACCTTGTAAACCGTGGCAAATCCACCCTGGCCTACCTTGCTGTCGACAGAAAAGTTGTTCGTTGCATTTCGAATAGTACGAAGTTCAAACTGCAGAGACTCTATGCTTTCGATTTCAGCCTTCAATCCACAAATCAAAAAAACAAAAGATATTATTAGGAATGTGATAGATTCCAGATAATCTTGTAGAGACGGCGAGCATAAAGCATGTTTTCATTTGACATACTTTGAGTTTCCTGAAGGCGATTCTTCTTTTCCGTAGGTGGCAGACTAGAGTTCCCAGAACCAAGGAAAACACAATCGGCGCAGCAATAACAGCAATCAAAATCCCAGTTGCTTGGTTCCTTTTGCCTGCAGAAACCCCAAAACGCTTAAGCTCTGCTGTTTATGCAGATCGAACTAGCAGAAGATGTAGACAATCGAAACCAACAAATCTGTGTCAATACTACTACCTGTTTTAGACAAGGGAGAAGTCGAAGATGCTGAAGGCGATATTGCTACAGATGCTGGTGGAGGCGAATTATATGACTGCACAAACGGGAACTGCTCATATATAACGTTACAACTAGGTAGATATAGTTGCCCTCCAATCTTCCCACTGCTGCAACTCCTAACATAATGCATCACGTCTCCGAGGCAGTCATAGCAATCAGACTTGGACAGATCCGGCGTACACTGCATAAGTCCATAAATTTTTTGCTCGTTGCTGAAGGAGTCAGTGAAGGTAACTGCTGCTGTCGCAAACTTGAGCTGATCATTGCCCGACGCAGTTACATTCCTTAAGCTGTCCAATAGCCCGAATAGCGTCTTGTTGAACAGGTTCACATCCGTGTCCACGATTTCACTCGGCAGGCAATACGAAGGACTAGTCTCCAAGACATTAAATATGTCGCCGTTTGAAAACCTTATCATGCAAAATCCATACCATCCAACCGCCTCGCTCTGTGTAGGACAATCGACCGTGATCCTCTGACTTGCATCTTGGAGACAGGTTCGACAGTCCGCGGGATCAACATCTCCCCTACATAGCACTTCGCCATAGACCTTGTCCGGCGCCGGCTGGCCAACGGAAAGATTATAGAAGCCGTAGGTGTTTGAGCTCGCTGATGATAAGGAGGACAGAAGAGTGTCAAGATTCGCCTTGTAGGTGCTGTTGTATGTGTAGTTGTTGCCGGAACAGTTAAAGGACATGAATGCTGGAGGCTCGGCGCTGGTCGTGCTAGGATGAAAGAACAAGAGCATAGGAAGAAGAAGAACAAGGAGCCGCCTCAGATCTTCCATGTCTGGTTTGATAAGTTTCTGAGTCCTCGTTTTGAGATGCAAATAAGTGCAAGGTCAAAGAACCTAGAGTCCAACGCTCAAACAGGTCTTTGAGTAAGACACATGTATGAACTCGTTTATATCTCAACTCAAAAATATAAGTTTTATGGTTTTTGAATTGTTCATATTCATAATATGAACACGATATTAATATCCTTATATTCTTCATCGTGATTGACCTCGAAAAACATCAGTTTTAGGTTTGTTTAGACAGATAAGTTTACTAGATTGATCAGGCGCCATCTGTGTGCTTATTTGAGAAAAACTTGACGAGACAATCTAGATGATGGAATACATGAAGGGAAAGCTTACCGACTGTTGCAGTATACTCCCTAACTGTAATGTTGAAATCTCTAGTCTTTTGAATTTTCGTAGCATGTAAGTTTCTGCTCATGCGTTGAACAAGTGAACTCTGTTGCTTCACAAGATGAGCTTGTGTGATGTGATATGTCGTTACAAGCACCAAACTCAAAGATAACAAAACCGTGTTGAATTGATCATTTCTTAGAGCATGTTAGGCGAGTGGATTAATTGGTTTGAGCCTCTTCATGTATCACCTGGATGGTGACTTACAAGAACCTTCCACGAAAGAGTTCATCTCTTGTCGCGATCAGTTTCGTTTCGGCACCTCTCAAGCAAAGTGTACAATTAAGAACTTCTTCATCTTTTTTCAAGTTCCGTATGCAATGAGATTATCTGAATTATTATTTTTAACAAAAGAATCATATAGAACGTCGTTTTCTCCTAAAATATTTTCTTGAATGATAATAATTTAGATTACATTTCCATCATTTCAAATTATATGTATGGATTAAATTTTACGTGTGGAGTATTTTTGATTTGTAATAAGAAAATCAATATCTTTGTGATGATAACGAAATTTACTGTATGAAATAATAAAATATATTATAATAATTTAATATTTTTATATAACAAAGATATAATTAAATAAATATATTATATATGTTTTAAAATAATAATAAAAATTATGTCATGGCCGAGGAAGTATACCTCAATGGAGAAAATTGAAATTAAAAATGGAGAAAATTGCACATAAACACCCTAGTTTATCACTGATTTGCACTTTTACATCTTAATGTTTATAAATATACACTTAAACCTCTTCCGTTTGAGAGGCTAAATGCAATAGTTAGAAAAACAGTTTATTTTGACGGAATATGCTTTCAAAGATTATTAAACCCTAAAACCTACCCTTTTGACCCAAACAATTGTCATTAGTATCTACGAGCTCCTCTTCCCCATCATTCATCAACAAGCTCCTCGCCAATCTTTCAAGCAATATCTTGACCACAAACTATCCTCATCCATTTCACCGCTGTCCACCACCGATTCATCATACGACCGCTGTATCTACAAACCAAGTCGCACTCCTCGTCTTCACCAATTTCGTTCCCATATCTTAACAATGGACCACGACGACAACGAAGGCAGGCGGCGCCGAGCGGCAATCGATTGATTTAGATTGAAAACTATAGAAACAAACAAATCATAATTTGTGTCGATTTCCCCCTCTCTTCTGGCTGAATATCTTAGTAAGAACTGATTCATCCACATATTTCGATAGTCCCAACATGGGTTTCTTGATCTTCGGATATCGATGCTGAATCTGAGATCTGCATTTCGTCGATCGAAGAGAAGTTGGACTCAAACGCAACAAAGATTTGTGGAAAATGATTTGGATTTGATGGTTTATTGTTGGGTTTGATGGAGATTGTTGAAGTTCTGGGTTGAATCTCGATGGCAAGGGTTTTGATGTGTTCAGGTGAGGACAAAAGAGGAAGGGTGGTTAGATTGGACCATTGAGGACAATGAAAGAGGGGTATAGATTGGACCATTTTCACTTTTTTTTCGTTAACGGTGTGAATTAAAAAATTTGGAAGGGATTTAAGTGGTTATTATTGAAATACTATTTATGTCTAAACATAAAAAATTATATGATTAAAATTAAAATAAATAAATATATATATATTTCGAGATCGAGAGTATAAAAAATCTAAATGTCAACCGCTTAAGGTTTTTTGTTTACCATTAACCAACCGCTTAAGGTTATTAAACGCAATTTTCCAAAAAAAATTGCTTTGTAACGTTGTCTAATTATTTCGAGAAAAGAATGATTCTCCATTGATGTTTCTTCAGGTATGCCTTCTTCTTAAATCTTCATCGCAACACGGATCTGATTTCGATGATTAATAATGCGCGGAAAAAGTGCAGAAATCGATGCTAAGTTGTGTGTATTGTGTTGATATTTTGAGTCTGTGATTGTTGTGGCTTGATTCTCATTGTTGGAGAAACAAATATGAGAAGAGAATGCCGATTGAGGGGCTGTTTGGTATGTCCACTCAAAATAGTGGAATCCGGAATAGAAAATTAGAATCCAAAACCGTGATCATTACATCAAATAAAATGATTTTTGAAAAAGAAAGAATCTTGAATATAATGATTTTTGGAAAAAAAAAAAAGGATCTTGAATGAGGAATCAGAATATGAAATTCATTTTTTATTTTATTTTTGCAGGATTTTCGTTTTTTGTTTCTGATTCTTCATTTTAAATAACAGATAGTCATATCAAAAAGTTTGGGTTCTTAAGATAAAGAATCCAAAACAGAAATTCAGAATCAAAAACCATGCCAAATCGGTCCATTTTCATTGTGGTAAAATATGCAGTTGATGATTATAGTTATGGAGTGCTACACTTTTTGACTGGCCTTATGGTTCATCGAAGATTTCAATGGCTATGCTTTTTTGGGAAATAGTATGATCCATTTTTTTTATGTCGAAAGAGGTTCTGTCCAAAAAATTTTAACGGTATAGACAGAAAAAGAGGAGCTTATTTCCAACAACTGAGAGTTTTATGTATGTAACGTCTCGACAAATCCTCGTTACCGGATCGTTACCAAAAAATACTTTTCAGGCTCACGACTGACCCCACAATAGTCCTTTCAGTGTGTTTTGTCCTCACTTGCAAACACCCTTAGAAACTTTCCACGATACACAGCCTCAGAACCTTCCCCCACTAGGCGCCTGACCCGGGTTCACAGGTCCAACACGCTGTAACGCCCCGACCAATCCTCGCTACCGGGTCGTTATCAAGAAAATGTTTTCCAGGCTCAGGACCCGCTAGACGGCTGATCCGGGTTCACAGGTCCAACACGCGATCACAGGGTTGTTCTGATATCACTCTGTAACGCCCCGGTCAATCCTCGCTACCGGGTCGTTATGACCCCACAAACCAACACTAGTTGTTTCAGTGTGCTTTGTCTTAAATTGCAAGTACCCTGAGAAACTTCCCAGGAGATCATCTATCCCAGCATTACTCCACGTTAAGCACGCTTAACCGCGAAGTTCTAAAGTGATGAGCTACCGAAAATAAAGGTGCATCTTGTTAGTATAGGTAGTACTATCAAATCATTTAAGCAGGTCCTTACACTGTGCTGGAGGCCTAATGGACACTGCCTTCGCCTTCGTGAAGAAGAACGGAGGCCTCGCCAAAGAATCCACCAACCCATACACCGACATAGGCGACACATGCAACCGCAGGTTGGAAGCCAGTCACGCCGCCTCGATCAAAGGCTACAAAGATGTTTCATCCAACAACGAGGCAGCTCTCAAAGCAGCCTCGCTCACCAACCTGTTTCGGTTGCAGTTGATGGAGGCGACTACAACTTCCAATTCTACTCTTCTCGTATCTTGATCGAGTAATGTGGTACTGAATTTTATCACGCAGTTACATCGATCGGATATGGAGTTGGGAAGCACAGGATTAAGTATTGGATTGTTAAGAACTCTTGAGGAACGTCATAGGACGAGGGTAGATACATGAGGTTGGCTAGGGATGTGAGCAATCAGGAGGGAACCTGTGGTATCGCGATGGAACCCTCTTATCCGATTGCATAAGGACTAAGGCGAACTGTGAAGCTTCGTCTTGGTTTTATCTCATGGAAAACGAAATCGAAACTGCTGTTCAAAGTGTGCATTGTACATATCAACTGTGTAAATGTTGTGGATATCTCAACTATATCATTTGTAAAGAGTTATAGCTGGATTACAAGTGTAAGAATGGATTATGTGCTCAAGTTGACATGATAAATGTGTATATATAAACATCAACGATCTACCTACCGATCTCTGTCAATGAGTATGGACTACCTCGTTGCTAATCCAAGTTTGGCTATAAGAAATTGTAGATTACTCTCATCGGCCCAATACGTGATCACACGTTCGCATTCTTTACCAACATCTAAATTCTTGCATCATTTAAAGTCCACTTTGAGAAATTAATCCCAGAACCGAAACTTTGTTGTGAGGCGTTCTACGATTTCATATTTTCTGCATACCGTCTCAACCATGCAAACAATATTTGACACTCCAAGGTAACGTCACGACAAGATGACTTTATATCATTCTTCCTATCTCAATGTACATGCACGATTTATCATTTTATACTATTTTGAGAATATCTATCACCGTCGTAATAATGCAATATATTCATGAGGTTGACCCATGATTAAAATACGTAATTTAAAACTATAAGATTCGGAATGTAAATCAACTTTTATATATAATTAAAAATTAAAATGTATATATGTACACCGTCGCCGGCGGCGACACACAACCTCCCTTCACCGGACATCTGATAAATGCAAAATGGAGGAAGAAGAAGATAACGATAGAGGAAAAGAAAGGAGAAAGAAAAGGGAATGTGTTTTTAAAAAAAAATGAAAAGGGAATGTGCAACAGAAAAGAGGGAGAAGCAGGATAATTCACTAATGCGATAAAATGCCAACAACTACACCCAGCTAATATATGGCCCTCCACACCTAGGCACGTGACAAGCATCATCCCACCTAGTAAATAGAGAAATCACCAAAAAAGGACAAAAAAAAAATGCAAAGATGGTCTAACAACATCCGCCGACGACGAAGACTGTGTCCGGCAATCTCAGGCTACCGAGAGGTAACTCTACCACCTCTTTTCCTCCTCCGTCTTCTCGTTTAGGTTTCACATTATAGTCATATTGTGTATATGAGTGCTGCATCGTTGATTGATCACATCTAGGGTTTTCCATAAATGAATGGAATCGTTGACGAATGAATGACGTAGTTTTGATTCGTGCATTGTTCATGCCAATGCGCCTACCTATGAGGCTGAGGTTGTTATTATATTGAAATCATGGTTCGGCGAATTAGAATCGGAAGAGGATTTGGTAATTGTTGAGAATAACCAGCCACTGATGCGGCCGATTTGTTGCAGGATGATAATAAATGGTTCATTCTTGTTTCAGTATGTTTGAGTGATTGTTTAGGTTGTTTGGTATGACTTGCTGAAAATGGTGGAATCCAGAATAAAAAAAAACCAGAATCCAAAACCAAAATCATCATGTCAAATAAAATGATTTGATATAAAAGGAAGTATGAAACATTCTGCCCAAAGAAATCATGAATCACAAACTGAAATCCACTTTTTCTAGATTTTACTTTTCTGCTTCTGATACTTCATTTTGAAAAACAGAAGGCTATATCAAATAATTTGGATTCATTAGCCAGAGAATCCAAACAAAAATCTAGAATCGGAAGCCATACTAAACAGGGCCTTATTGTTTGCATTGCCCTAGGCTTAAATGATCGTGTCTGGTCCGAATGATCTCTAGGGCTCTTATTCTTCTTATTGAGTCTTAAGAGATGACAGTGCTGATATAGGATGGTCTATATATTAAACTAAAGGATGCCGTCTTTGTTTTTGTTATATAGTAGTTTAGGTTTAATGTACTGTATTGTGATGATTGTGCCAAACTAATGAATACTGTACACGATTATCAAATTTCAGTACCAAAAGAATAATTTAATGTACACCAAATATAAGTAACAATACACTAATTGGCAGCAACCGCTTCAGCTACTCCAAGCCCTTGTACAATTATCATTAGCATTGATAGTGCACAGTTGTCCTTGTCTTATTCAATTATTGGTGCTGCCCCTTCTCGTGTCGACTTTTTATGCACTCGTGTTCTAGATACCATGGAGTCATATTCATAGCTGCCTCGAAGATTGTTGTCTTACACTTAACTGATCTTGCACAAATCATTTGATACTCTTTTCTCAATTACTCAAGCTCACGTGCCAGCTTGCAGTGCCTGTAAGAGTTATCTTGGGGACATGGTTGTAATGCTATCCCACCGTATTTCTTCCATGAGTTCTGCATTTTGATCTTGTTTATCACCTTTCATCGCCCATAAATTACCTTGAATTGGAGATGCCTCTATACTGCTGCTAGATAAATAATATGGTGCCGTAGGTAAAGGGATGTCGACAGCCTCTCCATTAAGCAAGGCGATGATGAACCCAATCTTTGGCCTTCTTGCTGGAACTTCTTGGATACACAATAGGCCAATATGGATGCACTTTATCACTTCTTCGCACGGAAAGTTCTCGCACATTTCTTTGTCTACGAATTCTAGCACAGCCCCCTCGTTCCAAAGCCTCCACGCCTATAACAGGTCATTTAGAACTTGCCATTAGTAGACGTCAAGAAAGAATGATGAAGGATGGAAAATTAGCCAAAAACTTACTCGGTGTAGCAGTGCTTCTTCTGGTTGTGCACGAGTGAAATGCTTACTCCTTTGGCCACTGACTATCTCTAAAATTATGACTCCGAAGCTGTAAATATCAGACTTATCTGAGAAGTGCCCTGTCATTGCATATTCTGGAGCCATGTAGCCACTGCATAAGAATGTCATTTTGCTGGTTTAGTGAACATGCATGACATGTTCTCAATAAGAGTACATGAGCTAGTTGTACCTACTGAAAATTTCGAAACCTTGCATAGATATTCAGGACTAAAATAAAGATTTTTATGTATGCAATGAAATAAATTCACTCTCTTTGGAACAGTTTCTTATGTCGAGATTTAGTGAGAGACTTCACGTGTAGTCCAATATAGCCCAGAGCTTTGAGCTGAACAGTTTTTATTTGTTTGGGAATCAAGTCTTTGCAGGGTTATAAACTCTTTAACAAGCTTAAATTTAGACCTAATAAGAAGATTTTATTCATGAATGGAGTTAGTTCCTAAACTTTGCATGTTAAAAAACCTTGAGAAGTGTTCGTGATGGATCCTGAAAATTTCCTTTTGAACAATCTCTATAGCTGCTAATAAGATTAGCTGCTGAACAGTCGTGGAATTAGGATAGAGTTGTTCAGTTAACACAGTTTTAGGCTTTATTACCCTAATAAATGCATGAGAGGCCAACTCAAGGGAATGAAGCTGTGCCTTTGTGCAATGAGATGTTCATGTAATGGAGATACTTACTATGTACCCATGATTCTCCGCGTGTCACCTTGAGTTTGATCCACTCCAACTAGCTTCGCCAGACCGAAGTCTGATATCTTTGGGTTTATAGCTTCATCTAGTAGTATATTGCTTGATTTAAGATCTCTGTGGATTATCTTGATCCGGGAATCTTCATGTAGGTATAGAAGTCCCCTAGCAACACCAGAAATGACCTTAAATCTTGTTTCCCACTGGAAAGATGTGCGTTTTACAGGATCTGCATCAATGGATATGTTCAGTATCATGCTGTCATAAATTATATCTTTTCATTGTCGAGCAAAACAGTTTTTTCTTAGAGGAAATACCTGCAAGAAGTTTATCAAGGCTAGAATTAAGCATAAACTCGTAAACTAGTATCTTTTCCTCTGCTTTGATGCAGAACCCCAAGAGCTTTACTAAATTTTTATGCTGAAGCTTCGCGACCAAAAGAGCCTCTGTCTTGAACTCTTCAATTCCTTGTCCTGAGTCTCCGGAAAGCCTTTTAACTGCTATTTTCTGTCCACATTGAAGTGTTCCCTGAGAAAGTTCCATTGCAACAATTGTCGATCAATTCATGCCTCTTGTAGTAATATGTTTATCCCCCAATTGACTCCTTAGATTTTGGTTTCTATCCCTCTTTTATGCCACACTGTATTTCCCGCACTCTGTTGCTAGGCATCAAAAATCATGTTGTTGCTTTCAATTTTATTTCTTTATACGTTTATTTTCTTCCATGTATATAAAGGTTTATCTTGATGTTTCTGTTTTTACAAGTTTACTACCTTGTGGCTGATATAAATGACCTAGTTTTATTCTTAAAGATGTGAAGAAATTCTTGCCTTGTAAACCTTGCCAAATCCACCTTCTCCGAGTTTGTTAGGGGCTGAAAAATTGCTTGTTGCAATCTTTATTGTGTTGAAATCGAATTGCAGATGTTCAGCACATCTAATCTCGTCTATATTCACTGCATTGGTTTATGAAAAGGGACATATCATTTTGGATCTCTACCTAACTGAGTGGTTTGATAACAGAACTTTACCTGTATTAGAAACATGAGAGCTGATATGTTTCACTTACATTTTTCTGCATTTGAACCCTTCTTTTTACATATATAAATCCAAATGCCACAAATAAGCAATGTTGCTGAAGCTGCTGGAATGCAGATCACCTTTAGCATAGATGACGATGACTTCTTGACTAGCTTTGAGATACCTGTTTTCCATTTCATATATGTCAATATTGGTCGAAAGTCTGTATTCATGTACAGGTGTACTAGATATAGTTTGCAAAACCTTAGAAGCACACCTAAAATTCAGCTAAAATCTCCTGTGTAGAATTAAGCTGTGACTATAATACCTTGATAGAAAGGTTGCATCGCATATCTAACATAGCAGCTTGGACAAAGCACGATTCCGGATTCATTGCATGGAAGCCTGCCAATAATATCTCTGAGGCATGTATAGCAGTCAACCATGGATAAATCTGGTGTGCACTGTGTTAGTGTGTATAGTGTTTGGTTTGTATACTTGGCCTCTCCAGTTGCAAACCTTTTCCCTGATGTATGAGCTGCTAATGCGACATCATTTATGGTGGTGACCAATACTTTCATGAATGCTGAATCGTTGTTGTTTGTGTTTACTATAGTGTTGAGCAAAGACAACATAGGTGCCGCATCCAGGACCCCATAAAATGATTCATCAGAGTACCGAATCATGCATTCCTCGTACCAAACTATGGCCCTCGTGCTTCTTGGACATTTAGAAGGTAAATCCGTGGTTGCTGTCGCCACACAATCTTGACAGATGCCGCTGCTATCATCTCCTCGGCAGAGAAAGAGGCCATATAGGGTGTTTGATTGGTTGCTGCCGATACTTGTATACTTGAATCCGTTTGCGTTGATCGCATCTGAAGAGAGGGAGGACAATAGGTGGTCAAGAGTGGTTTGGTATGAACTGTTGGATGCAAAAGTGAAGTTTTGTGAACATAAGCTATATACAAAAGTTGGAGCAGCAACAGTTTCCTGAATTGAGAGAGTGCATAAGAAAACTGGGAGACAACACAGGATTCTCCAGGAACGCATATCTGATATGGGTCTATTGTTGTTTAGTATATCGTGGAAAAGCTTTTGGGTGAAAGAATGGCAAAGTGCTTAGCTTATTGGGTTCGATCGGCTTTCTATGTGATGTCTATAGGTCTCGATGGAGAGTTTGTGATTGTGGAGACGGAAGGTTATGTGAATGGGTTTGTGGAAACAGTACCTTGGGACCACTTTTTGGCTTCCATTAAACCAGGACTTCTGAACAAGTCAAATGTGAAATTAATCTTTTTGGTATGAACTGTTGACTGTTGTGGTTGTGTTTTTGGCTAAGTTGTTGAGAAGCTTGGTGTTGGTTTCCTCTTTGTTGCTGCATTTCATTTGATGAGAAGTTCTTTTTTCAAACTTCTCATTTTTTCAGAAATAGAACATATTTGGAGATAAGCTAGTTGCTCCAGGTGAAAGATCGCATTTATTTTCTAGTGATGAATATTATTGTTGCTTGTTGTACACATTTTGGTCAGGTTGAAGATAAGCATGAGTCTTTTATGACCTGTTATTATTATACAGTGATCAACCTTACGTTGCGAAGTATTCAAAATTAGTGTTAATTACTCATAAATAGTTTGTCTCAGAATTTTTCGCTATGTGTAATTGTCTTCTTCATGAGACAATGCAATATGTTATTTTAAATATCTGAAGATGACTGTCTTTTGTTTCTTTGCTTTGCGTTTCTTTTCTTCTGGTGCAGGAGGAGTTTTAAAAATTTCGTCAACTTCTAAAGGAGGATTTAGGTCTATTGATCAGGCATTTCTATCAATGAAGGCCAATCATAGGTTCAAACATCCTTTTGGTTTGCAAGGTAAAGTTCTCTTCCATCTTCCTCTCCTAAATCCCGTTGTTGATGAGAGACCTTTGTTATTGGATAAGTTGAGTTGAGTAAAGATACTTTCTCACAGAAAGCCCACGTGGGTACTTAAGGCAACCACAAAGTGATCCGAAAATGCACTAGGACTATGAGATGCATGGAAATATCTTTCCCTGAAATTTGTGTCTCAATGAGAGTCTTTTCAGCTTCCCCTTTTATTTTAGCCCTACCACTTGATTTTCGATTGTTTGAAGGATTGTGTATGCAATTACCTATACGACCACCTCAGCAGTTGTTGCCTATAGTTTTTTTAGAACATTAATGTATTGAAACAACTAATGTCTGAAAGTGACTTCCACAAAATTATGGAGAAAAATCAAACGCAAGCAGCTTATTTTTAGATTGTTTGATGAATACGTATTCTTGAAGGAGACTTCCTTCATGAGAAGTACTTTGTGGAGTAATTCCTATCCAACCAATTGTAGATATCCATGTCCTCATTTTTTGTTACAACAAGGACAGAAAAGTCTCCGCTTTTTTCTTTTCTTTTATTTTGTCGACAGATTTTGATTCGGATAAATCTTTTGTCCCGGTTGACTTATACCTATGCTTAAAGTTGGAGTTGGAGAAAAGGTTTTAACTTATGATGGGGTGGGGGGGGGGGGGGGGGGGGG
>LIEC01011716.1:46073-173197 GCA_001925005.1 Drosera capensis
ATTTGAAAAACAAAAATATATTATTATAAAATTCGAATATAATATTTAAAATTAGGTTCATTTTATTTAGTTTGGGGAATTTTGGTTAAGAAATTCTTCTAATTTCACTTAATTGGTATTATTAAAATAAAATCTTATTTTATTTTTTTGTTAACCACCTTAACTAAAAATGAAAAATGACAACAAAAAAAAGCATTTCATTCCGGCCGGAATGGACGAATCCGGCCACCCATGGCTGAATGAAAAAACATTATTTTGGGCATAATCACATTCCACCTGCAATGGTCCATTCAGGCCAGAATGAGTAACCAAATAGAATTTTCTCATTCCGGACGGAATGGACGATTCCATTCCACCCTTTATTCCATCAATCCAAAAGGGGCCTTAGATTACTTCTTCCTCTCAAATTTCATCTAAGAACTTAGAGGATTTGACTTATAAACGAGAGTCAATATCAACAGCAAAGGTGCCTCTTTGTGGTCCTATGAAGAATATCAAGAAGCATATTGTTAACTATCTTCCTAAGATTCAGTCCAACTAATTATTTCATATAGAGTTAAGAGTAAGCGCTCTATCTTTACTGGATCTTGATGGCGTTATAGCGCCTAATCCGGTGCTTGAGTGGGGACTTAAGTGTCCAGTACCTCATCGCTTTGGAAAACATTGCATCCCCAGTTTCTCTTATCTTTCTCTTCCCTCAATTCAGAAAGGCCTTTTTGGGATGTATATATCTTAGCTAAGTTAGTGGAAAATAGAAGTTAAAAATCACTTGGTATGTTCACATATCAGAAAAATCACTTGGTATGTTGTCATTAACACATTGATTGCTTGCAGTCAAATTCTTTTACGAACTGCAGCAGCAAGATAATCACAAAAAATGAAGGTAAGGAGAGAAGCGAAAAGAAGAAGAGAGTTGGGATTACGAATGTGGGATAATAGCTAGAGACATTTGTAATAAGCGATAAATGTCACCGGTGAATCACCTCATTGGAGCTAGCAAGAACTGGTTTTAGAATGTTAATATAACTTCTTTCCGATGGATCGATCATCTGATTTTCTAGTTTCGGGATGCTTAATGCTTTGTAGTGTGGGAGCCTGGGAGATACTCGAACTGATAACTTAATGCTATCCTCATTTCTCTCCTTGAATAGCTGCCAGCATCAATTATGTGCCAAATAAAAGTCTTCCTGGTGGTTACTAAGTTTCCTGTAATGGGTTGCTGCAAAAGTGATTGATGATGTGCCTTTCGAATAATTGTAGGTTGTTAGTCTTTTGCATAGTAAGACGGTTGATGAAAAGAAAGAAGCGCTTGGCGTAAAACATTTTCTTAATGTCAAAGAATCGGTGGTATAAGCCCCACTCCGCTGGATCAGTATGGCATCATCCACTTCAGTTTTGAGCTGTCTTGAGATTATGGAAAATTGATATACTTATGTTTCTCGTCAGCATGCCAATTGTGAGAACTTATAAGATAAATCTTTATTTATTTATTTTTTTTTTGGGGGTGGGGTTTGTTTCTGGTTTGGCTTAATTTTCATTTTTGCATATCGAGAATGTGAAGTTTGTGTGAGACTTCTACCACTGAAGTACTTTTGTCCAAGCATCTTGCTTGAGTTCGATGCTATCTGATAGAGTAATCTAAATTCCAAGTCAATAATAGATCAAACTTTCATTCAAGTACCAAATGTTATAAATCCACAAAATGTTGACGAATAATGAGAGATCCTATGTGGACTAATACCACATCTGAATCTACAAAGACACTCTTCTGTTTAACAATCACAATCTTGGTTCAAATAAAATCTCTGAAGATAATTAACTTACAGGGTACTAGATTGCAAATGTTTAGCATCTTTCAAAAGTAAACATAATTAAATAACATCTCTAAACATTTTACCGCACGATAAAGCCAATAAGCCACACTGAATTGCATTCCAACATGCACTTTCATTATCCTCGTGAATGGCTCTGATGTCTTCTAATTGCTTCTTCTATCAGGGCTCTGTAATGGCTGTTCTAGTCACGGATGATGAGGAACTAGTGGACTTGCCGTTCCATGAATAAGCTTTAAACATCTTTCTGGCCGAGGATGAACTAGATTCTGCCGGTGCAGCATACGGGTTGAAAAATACAGGCTGCTGAGGCACTGGCATTTTTGTAACAGATAAGTTGTTGAGCGTGTTCACCACTGTTACCATAGTAGGCCTTCTATCCAAGTCTGGTTGGACACATAACAGTCCAAGTTGAATCCATCTCTCTATTTCTTCACCCAAATCATACGAACTCACCATATTTTGGTCCATGAACTTCCACGCCTCGCCATCGCTCCAATGTTTCCAAGCCTTTAAATTAATACAATACATGATTAGCTGACTGTAAACTTCCCCCGAACTGATTGATGTAAATGATAAGCTCTTTATACTTACAACATTCAGAAGGTCCTGACCTACACCCAATTGATGGGAACTTCGGACCCTCTTGCCACTTATAATTTCCAGCAATAGGACTCCAAAGCTGTATACATCCGACTTCACGGAATATTGTGCATATATCAGATATTCTGGGGCCATATATCCTCTGTAAAATGACAGAATATAGAGAAAACATTGTCAGGTGAAAATAATGAAAGAAACTTTTGAATGTTTTCCTGGTATCTTTAGCTTTTTCCCTTGTTGGTCACTTTGTCCTGTTGAGTTTATACTTACAGGGTTCCAATGGCTAGGTCTGTCTGATTCAAGGATTGATCCGTCCCAACCAGCTTTGCAGTGCCAAAATCCGAAATTTTTGGATTCATAGATGCATCCAACAAGACATTTGCTGCTTTAAGATCACGGTGTATGATTCTATCCCGAGAATCTTCATGTAGATAGAGCAAGCCTCTTGCAGTGCCCTGAATAATTTTACAGCGTGTTCTCCCGTCCAGTTGTGCTTGCTTGTCTGGGTCTATGTGGCCGATATCATTGTCCAAGTAAAGCAGATTAGAAGAGAAAATTGGATTTTACCATGGAAATGACGAATCCAGAAAAAAAAGACTAATTTCAGAATACTAAAATAAATTTACCAAAAATGGAATATTGCTTTGGAATTAACCATTCTTTATTTTGAATTTAGTCCTACCCATAATAATTAACGTCAATAGAATGTAAAACTTCGGCTTTTTAAGAAATCATTTTTAGTGTGTGATGCTAGCTGCTATTGTCCATACCGAATAGGAAGAAGTCGAGGCTTTTGTTAGGTACAAACTCAAACACAAGTAGCCTTTCCTCTCCATCTAAGCAGAATCCCATTAGCCTCACTAGATTCTTGTGTTGAAGCTTGGCTACCAAAAGTACCTCATTCTGGAATTCTTCTGTTCCGCGTTCTGAGCTTGTTGTCAACCTCTTTACTGCGATTTCCTGTCCATTTGCCAACGTCCCCTGAAGGCAAATAATATAATCGCCCTCATCATTTTAGTCTGAAATATTGTGTTCCAGTAAAATATGCTCCAAGTTTGTTCGAGACGATGTAGTATTGTACCTTATATACCACTCCAAATCCACCTTTTCCTATCTTATTCGTGTCTGAGAAGTTGTCAGTTGCGAGCTTTAGAGTAAATAGATCATATCGGATGGAATCGATGGTGAGGAGCTCAAGGTTAGCTGCAGCTGCTGCACCGCCACAATGTAATCATGCAAAACAATTTCATTAGCATGTTAGAAATGTCAGATGCCTTGTCTTGTTAAGAGTTAAATATTAGGGTTAAGCTTGTGTTATACCGCTTTCAGAGCTTGATGCGCCATGCTCCTCCTTTTCTTTTCTTCTCTGTAAGAAGAACAGGATCGCGACAATTATCAGCACACATGCACCCACTGCAGCAGCAGCTATAACTATTCCTATGATAGGTATCGTCAACTCTGCAAAATTGGAAGCAAGTTAAGATTGCAGTACTTGACTGTCATCCTAGGTGCAGCTACATTGTGCTATGATATATGAAATAACAAGAACAAGAGCACATAAAGGGCCATTTGGTTGGCGAGTGAATAAACTCATGCAACTTGGATGAGTTAATAAGGAATTACATTTACGTATCATCCATGCGAATATTAGGTTGCTTATTGCAATGAAAGAAAGAACTGATTCGAACTTCTATTCAATCTAGGAATTATTTTTTTCACAAAAAAGAAATTAGAATGACGGCCAAGAAAGATTGGCTAAGTGGAAACCATCTCTTCCACCAACAGGGATTCGACACTCCCTGGGGGAATCAAGATATAATCTCTCTTTATTACAACAGCGATGAGGTTGAGTAGATCTTGTCATGTACAAATGATGTATTTGACGGAATTATCTTGTTGTTTTTGTCTTTTTATCTTTGACGATTTGGAGTTTGGATTACTATTTGTATGCCAATCCATTATTCTAGATTCTAGCAATGATTCGTTTCGTCTCCCCTTGTAGTCGGGCATGGACTTCTGCTATCTTTATATTATGGTAGTACCTTTGACGGTTTTCTTGGTATTTGAAGCAGGCGGCCGGAGCTCTGAAGCGGCCGGAGCAGGGGTGGGGGCTTGTAGCAGGAGCTCGTCAGCGGCCGGAGCAGGGGTGGGGGCTTGTAGCAGGAGCTCGTCGTAGAAGCGGTATATCTCATACCTTGTGCTACAGCTGGTGCTGAAAAATTTCCTCCCACCTTGCTTGCCATCGCACCAGACGAAGAGGGAGTCTACAGTGTCACTCAGGCATTCATGGCAGTCACTAAAGGAGAGATCCGGCGTACACTGTTCCAAAACATACAGTGTCGACGATGTTGAGTAGTTAACCTCTTGGACCGCAAACTTCCTGCCCCAGCGATCCCCTATAGCCGCAACCTTCGCCACCCGATAGATCGTATCGTTCACAAGCTGCATAAAACGCTCCTGGTCGATGCCGGATACATTTGCTCGATTACACATTGTCAATTCCGTTGATTCATCAACTTCCCCAAAGAAGTTCTGGTTCGAGTACCGTATCATACACCTATCGTACCAGATCAGTGCCTCGACCTGATTCGGGCACACCTTGACTATACTGTTCTTAGCATTGACCACGCAGTCGTTGCAGACCTGACCGCTGTCGTCTCCTCGACAGAGGTAGAGGGCGTAGACCGTGTTGGGCGCGTCTCTTGACGTGTAATTAAAGAAGCCATGTGTCGACGCTTGAGCGGTGAGGCTACTGAGGGCGACGAAGAGGTTGTATTGGTACTCGCTGTTCTGTTTTTGGTTGTCCTTTGAACAACTCACATTGAAGAGGGATGCGTCTTCTTGGGCCGATGTGACTGCTGACTGAGAGGACACGACCATGGTGGCGATGACAGCGATGACGATGATGGGCAAAAATGGGTTGAGAAGATAATCCATTTGGGGTTTTGCCTTCATCTTGGTCAAGGATGAGAGCTTCAGTTTTTGTCCATTCTACAGGTTATGCTCAATAATTTGGTTAAGTATATAGAGCAGTTGAGTTGACTCCAACTCTCAAAGTCATCGCAGGCCTTCCAGCAATCTGGAGTCCTTTTTTGAGGTCGTTTTTGAGACACAAATGCTATTGTTTTGGAGGGTAAAAAGGTCTATGAAGCCAACAATGTGGATTAGATACGCTCGGTGAGGAAGGCAATGGCACCATGACTATCTACAGGACAAGGCTATAGATGGAACAACTCTATGATTCGGTTGTCTGGGTCGTCTTATGTTGTCGCCTAGACGTTGTAGAGGTCCATCGACAGGTTTGTTGCTTTGGTTGGTTGTTCTGAGGATACGAGAATAATGATATAGTTATGTTTTGTATTCAGTAATACAGTTTCATATTTTCAACGTCATTTCCGGATTTCACATTATCGATGAAGAGAGGAATGGACATGCTCGTCGTCATTGTGATTGATAACATTGTGTTTCAGCATCAGTATAGGAAAAATGTTGTGTCTTTGCCTAAACTAATTGGAGATCGTCAAAACGCTGATGTGACTAAATGTATCGTTACGGAGCTGTGGTGTAGCACATTTTGATAGGTGGTATACAAACCCTAGCCATGCGATTGACGATCTGAATTTGGAATCTTGGTTTGAGTTCATCTGCGTCGTCTATGATCGGATTGCTCGTGGTCGAGATCATGAAATGGACTTGGTCGCTACTCGAATGAATATATGCCTTTCCAGACATCGTAAGAAACCTGAAACTATGGAGTTGAATGCTACATTACATTGAAAAGCAATGCTTTAGCAACATTCTTTTCTTTCCTGGATGAAACAGGGCCTTCTCATATTCCTTATGCATTCTCTTCATATAGCACCTCAATGGTCTTCTTTGTTCATCTAAACTAACTCGATCTCCACCGCCTTCCCAACCGGAGAACAGAAAATGTACTACGAAAGTGAGCGACCAGGTCGGGTTGCCAACAATAGTGCATCCTTGGATCGCCATCATACACGGGTCCGTTACTATGCTAGGAAAGTTCAAGAGAGCCTAGCAACCCGTGTATCCAAAATGATATGCTCTATAGTCTTGTTCGTCCTCTTTGTGTTAGGCATGATCGCGTTCATCCTATGGATCAGCCTGCGCCCACATCGGCCTAGGTTCCACCTAGTGGACTTCTCGATGCCAGCTCTGTCGCAGCCTGATGGCTACGCGAATGCTGTTATCAACTTCAACGTCACCGTCAGAAACTCGAACAGGAAGATAGTGGTACATTACGACATCATACAAGTCGCCGTCTATTACCAGGATCTTAAACTAGGAGCCAAGGTGTTGGTGGCAGAGGCATTTGATCAAGAGCCTAAGAATACAACGGTTCTCTACGGGGTTCTGAGCGAAGCCACGCTAACTATTACAAGCCAGCGTTGGGCGGACCTCATGAGCGATGAGTCAATTGGGAGTGTTGCTTTTCGCCTAGAGATTGCATCCGTGATCAAGTTCGACATTCATCCATGGGAATCACATCGCCATTGGATGTACGCAAATTGCGCCGTGGTGGTTGGGCAAGATGGTTTGCTCTTGAACACAGCAAGGAATAAGAGATGCCCAACCTATTTTACTTAATCTTGTGTGCAAAGAATCATGGTTTTCTTTGCTCTTTTGGGTTATTCAGGTTGTCAGCACGATTCTGTACAATTTACTGTATATTACTTCTGGATCCGGCTTTGGTTCCGTCCAGGTGATCAGAATTCAAATTCTTATAAACATATAACAACAGCAAACCGGTGCATGTTGACTGCATTGTCTGATTCACATATTAATCATCGGTCTTTCATAGTCCGACTATGACTTACAGATATCAGGATCCGTCCATGACGATCCACATTTCTTTGAACAAACGTAACAAGAAAAAACCGTAACAGAACTCCTACGGAAATCTACTTGATACAATGGGTAAAACAAATGTAGGGATGGCTCGCCGTGTACCATTGCAACTTTCAACTAAAAGGAAACCTCAAGTTGATGCCCAGGTTTCGCTATTGGCGTATAACTGCAAGCTCAAGCAAAGTCATTGGAGTCGCTTCAAGGGAACTGAAAACCGGTTCCTCCTGTGGTAGCCGAAGCGGATGCACTAGGTTGATTTATCGCGATATAGAGCAAAGAAATCGTGATGTACCATTGCAACTTTCAACTAAAATCGATATAGGGATGGCTCGCCGTGTACCATTGCAACTTTCAACTAAAAGAAAACCTCAAGTTGATGCCCCGGTTTCACTATTGGCATATAACTGCAAGCTAGAGCAAAGTAATTGGAGTCGCTTCAAGGGAACTGAAAACCGGTTCCTCCTGTGGTAGCCGAAGCAGATGCACTAGGTGGATTTATCGCGATATAGAGCAAAGAAATCGTGATGGCGATCAGGCCTGACCAGACAAACACGATAGTCGGAGTCTTCCTTCTCCGACCCATCAAGCCCTTGGCGAAAGGATACAGATGCAACAATACCCACAGGCTGAAAAACGCGCCTCCTATGAACTTGCTCCATTGGGGGACCGAGCTGTATATAGTCCTAGCGAACGCATAGCAAACTGCGATGATGTTCACCATCGCGATAACAATTGGAGGGATCATCAGCGACGTCCATTTCACCAAGTACAAGTCGGCAAAGATGTCGTCATCATCATCTCCTGATGACTTGGACGTCAATGTAAAGGAGATCTCAATCCCGGCAATCACCTGCACGAGCCAAAACATAATTCAGATTACCAACAACGCCATCTGGCTTCACCTAGGCAATCTCCAATACTCTAGCATTACCTTTAGAAGACCTTGGATAACAGCAGCGAGGTGAGAGCTGGTGCCAGAGATTAGCCAGAACTGCTCGTTCCGCCACCACTCCTCAAGCCCGATCCCAGACCACTTGACTTCAAGAATCGCGAGGAAAATGAGACACACGGTCATGATGAGGAGGTAGACGAGAAACAGGACGCTAACAGTCTGGACAATGAACTGGCCAGAGAAGAGGGAGAGTGCCGGGAGGAAGCAGTACATGATGAGGAATACAGAAGTGAAGGGATAGATGCCAACATTGAGGTAGGCCAGGCGTTGGAGCGCCTTGAGCTTGCGGGAAGCGAGAAAGGCATTGTTACGCGAGAAAAATATCTCAACTGAGCCAGTTGCCCATCGGAGGACCTGGTGGAGCCGGTCTGTGAGGTTGATGGGAGCTGAGCCACGGAAGGCATCTCGCTTGGTGACACAATAGACTGACCGCCAACCACGGTTGTGCATCCGATAGCCTGTGACCACGTCTTCTGTCACTGACCCGTAAATCCATCCAACGCGATCGCCCCATTCGGTTTTGTCTTCATACCTATCAAAGCAATACATTAGTCAAGTTCACTTCCGGCTTGATTTAACAAGTGACGGTTCAACAGAATCAGCAAAAAACCAATATGATATCTTACCAACAAGAAATTACGGATACAGCTTCAGCCACAGTGGTTGAATCCAGAGGTGCACGAGGCTGTCGCAAAAGACCCGGGCGTCTACCATGCTTGACAGCCGGATGATCAGCCAGGGGACGGCCCTGTTCCTCGGCTATAGGAATAGATTCTGCAAGCATTGTAGAGTTCCCAAACCGCTTAGGCATGAGATGCACGTCGAGGTCTGGATCGAAATCTATAGGTTTCAAGGCCTCGACTTTGGCTTCAGCTGGAGTCTCAAGATCTTTGATGTGGCTAGCCTTTATCTTATCAAGATTCGGAGGTTCAAATCCATACAATGCAAACCTCCTAAACATGCATCCTGTGCCGACATACACTGGACCCTGCAGTTCATATAAAACCATATCATGACTCTGAAACATCGTTCCGAGCTGTAAGACCATTGTTAAGATAAAATCTCACCTGGATACCATCAAGCGCCCGCATATTCCCATCGAAGAAGACAGTATTACGATTGGCATAACGATCAGACGGATCAATGCCTTCAAATCTTTGAGGGAACTGGATATAGCAAATATCTTCGCCGCCTCTATCAAGCATAAAGCACATTCCCTCGCGGATAGCTTTACAGTTATAGAAGTAGTGATCACAGTCTAGATTAAGGATGAAAGGGCCATTAGACAAGATGGCAGAGGCACGAACCAAAGCGTTCATGGCTCCTGCTTTCTTGTTGTGATCATAGCCCGGCCTCTTCTCTCGTGACACATAAACGAACATGGGAAGCCTTATGTCAATGTCCGAGAAGTCCATGATCCTTTCATCAGCGGATCCCATCTCGGGATCGCTGCTTGCCGGCTTCAACATCACCTGGAAATCTCACATCATCACAAACAAGTGACTCAGAAGTCTCAAGATTTTATTGCACTACAGTACAATAAAACCCCTCAAAGGATAGTAGTCAAATTATATCCAGCAACGAACTCTGCCTAGACGTCGAACTTTTGATACAATGCACAAGACTCAAGCTCGTGAATTCTAGTCCCATCTCGAAATTTTTTCAAGCTTATATTTCGTAAGGGTACGATTAAATACCAAGGCGTCTCTTTGGCGAGCAAATATTGACGTTATACCTGGAGAATGCCAGCATGGTCGCCCTTAGAATGCACTTTAGCAGGAGTAGCCCAAGTACCAGGCCAATGAGTCCCATCAGCCATCCAAGTAGCCTTCTGCACCCTAACCACCTCCGTCGCCACCGCCTCCCCTCCCCCACTAGCACCATCCCTCATCTGTTTGATCACCTTCATCTCCTCCCTAGCATTGAACGCATCAGACCGTCTCCTAATCGAATTCCCCAGCCCATTTATCCTCACCTTGAACTCATCATACTCCCTCTTCATCTTCCTCCTATCCTTCACAAAATCACCCCTCACTTTCCCCTTCGTCGGATCACCTTTCAATGTAAAATATGTCTCAGGATTCCTAGGCTCGATATCATGTTTCCTACAAAACGGCACCCACAGCTCCGAGAAACTTACTGCCTCCGCCATTGCCTCGAATGTCAGCAACGCGCCACCATCATCAGATACGTAACATGAGACTTTTTCGACAGGATAGTCAACTGCTAGGATGGAGAGTATGGTGTTGGCAGTAACCAAGGGAGGTTCTTTTTCGGGGTCTGCGGTTGAGACGAAGAGGTCGACTCCTGGGAGGTCGGAGCGTGCTGTCGGGATGGATGGTGAAGGGAGCTCAAACTTCTCGTGGAGGACCTCGAGGTCGGTTGTTCTGTTGATGGGGCAGAGTTTTGGTATTTGGTCAAGGATCCAGGAGAACGCAAACCAGATTTCGCAGGTGACGGACATCAGCCAAAGCCAAACTGCGTCCTCGTTCGGGTGTTGGACTCTCCAAATAAGGAAGAGGACGAGGAACACCAGCCTGATCACCACCAGTAATCTGCAATGATAATTGATAATCACGACCGTGTTATTGGTGACTTTGTTGCAAACATTTGGAAACTCCGTGTTACCAAATGAATATAAGAAAGTGTCTTGAGTCTGGTGATGCTATGATTAATCAAATGTTGTTAAATAAGATACGGTACTAGTTGTTGCTACAGAGGTAGTTACTGCTCCAATAATGTAAGTTAAAAAATTTATAATATAACTTATTAAATATATATTGTCATATTTTAATCATAAAATATATTAAAATTTGATCGTATACATTTATCAACTTATCGTATAAATTTTTCAAGTTACAGTATAAAATCATCTAACATGCAGTATTTACTTGGTGCTGCAGCATAGATGTATTTCTGTGATATGGCACAATTGTGAACTTGAGTTAGGAAAATTTGACGTACCTGTATGGACTAATGATCCCGCTTGGAATAGGCTGTATCCTGCTAAGGGGCTTCCAAGGTCTATCCATGATATCCAGCATCGGCCCTCCCATGCCACCCTCCCCTTCTCCGGAGTACACATCCTCTGGTGGCCAATAAGCAGTCCCATGACCGTACGTCCCCTGCGTCTCAAACAACCACTTGTTGTGACTGAAATCTGCGTCCTGAGGTCGCTTCATGACCCGTCGATCCCCTGACTTGTCGGGAGCTGGCAAAGGCAATGCCCCGTTGGAGAAGTCGGGAATATTGTCATCGAACTCCGCATTTCTGTAGGGCTCTTTGCATCCTGGACACAGCCCATTTTCTTTTTGAGCGTCCATGTAACAGTCCCTGCATATCTTAAACCTGCAATATACATGAATCCATAAATCGTCAATATCTTTATACTAGCGTAAATACCAATGTTGCATATGTTTGTACTTGAAATGTACAAATCATTAGAGTTCCTCAATACATTCGAGCGTGGCGTCTATTGTCCTTGAAGATTTTGCCATGGTTTCGACATTGCAATGAAGAAGCTATACCTGCATTCGCATGGTATGACCTCATGTCCTCTCTCATCCGTGATCACCTTCCCATCACATGCCGGCATAGAGCACGACGAAGCTCCTTTCATCTGTGGATCACGACTGTCCAAATCCGTCACCTTATCCATGAGATGGGCTCGTGTCACACTATTGAACCCACCCGTGAACAACGAATTCGAGACATATTGCTCCTCCGCCTTGGCCGCCACAGATGTGTCCATCGGCTGGTTATCAGGAGTCGGAGGTATGTGAACCGTGTAATTCATGTAATCCCCCGAGAAGTCCCCCGACACATCCAGATCCTCTCGAGAGAGGTTCACATATCTCCCACTCGAAGTCCTCCTAGCAAACTTAACCGTTTGGCCGCTAGAGTTCCTAGGATTTTGAGATCCATTGCTGCCTGAGCTCCCCTGGTTACGCATTGCTTTCTTCGGTGGTTAATCCGAGGAAGACATCATCTTCACCTCGAGTACACCTCAAACCAGGCCTTGTCTCATCGTCCTAACAAAGAAACCAACTAACTGCTTCACGCTGTATGAATAATGGAGTCAAACCTAGCATGAAGAGATGCCGACGTGATTTGTTTACAAGATTATCGCTCAACGAGATGAATTCAACGTAAGAGAATTGTATGGATTCAATGAGAGACCAAGTCAATGAGTTCATGAGATTTGTTACATGTGTAAGCTTCTATGCTCATCATTTTTTGTTAGTTAATTACCAAACATCTTATAACTCTGCCTACATTTTTGGGTTTGGTGTTTTTTTCCTAGCCAATAAATTTTTTTCCTGACTTGGAGAAAATAAAAACTTAGGTAAAAAAAAATAGTAAACTAATGTCTTGTTTTCCTTGCATTTCGAATTTTTCCAAAAAAACACATTTTTAAGACACATTTTATGATTTAAAACACATTTTTAAGTTTCAGACATTTGTGTCATGAGTTCCTAAACAACATATTATGCATCAATTTTGCATGATCAGAACTCACGACTTAGTGCCGTGTGATCTCGGACAAAACAGATTATGCATCAGTTATCTTGCAGTTTAGGGTATGCAATAAATTGAGTAAACAAAACGACATGAAACGATGTGAAAACAAGTTAGTTACAGAAGGTATACAAATTTCATCACGGAATAAGTTGTTAGTTATTATAAGAAACAATAGAGATGTATGTTTACAACTTCTTATATGGATATGCATATGTTGGCATTAAATGAAAATATAACGGATTTCATGTTAGTACATATGCTACCATTGAAGACCGCATGCCACCATAGTAGGGAATGAAAAATGCAAGTATGCAACGATACGTGAAGATGCAAACATGTATGGACATTGTAGACTTTACTGTCAATATAGGTTAAGTACGCACCAGTCCCAAAAAGATTGCAACGTTCTTCTGCCGGGAAAATGACAGCAATCCAAAACGCTTAGAAATGACAGCGATCCAAAACGCTCCAGGAGCCATCACATATTATAGATAAGTATGCGTCATTTCTCGTCATTGTTGGAAAGATAACGCGATCCAGCAGCTCCTTAAGTCCTGTATCACGGAACGAAATGTATTAGTGCATTATAACCCACGAAGAACTAAGAACATCTTCTAAAACTACGTTGAGCAATCATTGCTCTTGACAGTATTACTCAAAAGCACTAAAACTGCTCGATATAATCTTTAGGCGAAGCATTGGGACGAACCTGGGTGCTTTGTGCTTTGTCTTCCCTCGACACTCCAGTTACATTAGGATAGTAAAGGCATTTTAGGACCCTTTATAACTAAAACTCTGGCTTAACACAATTTGACACATCCGGGTGTCAAAATTGCATACATCATGTCCTCCCAGACTCTATTCATGACATGAGTACTAGGGTTGGTGTTGTCGCCGACATAGGGCAACAAGACTCGATTAATGTAGGAAAAGTCGTCTCAAGTCAACTTCAGGAAATTTCTATCTTTCAACAAATTATTGATTAGAGAGTCATTCATTCCATCAAACATGTCACTAACTATATGGTCAAACTACCACAGCCTCCTAGTTATCCAGATTATTCAGTCTCCCGATTCACCAAATCAGGCAACAAGATGGCTATGATCCATCGTTTTCATAGCTCCGGTATCATCTTGCTAGTCATCACACTCCGGTTCATATTAGTCTCCGTGTCTCAAGATCCAGCAGATACCTACAACAACATTAGTTGTCCCGAGACTTCGCAGCTCACCGAAAGTTTTCGAATCGAACTTTTTTTACGGCCTCTTATCTCTCACGACTCAATCCTCAGAGAAAGAGTTTTATACTGTCACCATAGGGAAAGATCACAATAAGGTATATGCTTGTTTCCTGTGCCGAGAAGATGATAGTGGTCGAGCCTGTAGGGACTGCGTCGAGCAGGCAAAAGATGTTTTAAAAACGCAGTGCAATGGAACTCATGCCTTGATTTGGTATGACAGATGCTTGGTTTTTTTTTTTTGATCATTTATGACAGATGCTTGGTTCGGTACTCCGATACATCCTTTTTCACGGATGATTTAGAGTCGAGTTTGTTTACCGTCCGCCACCCAGTCAACATCTCGAATAGCATCGCAGCTGAATTCATGGACATGGTCAACAAGACGATGTATAGCAAACAATGCCGTCAAAATGTTTCAAACCAGTGCACTAAAGTTCTCAGCATCCACGACATTGTAAGAAAGGAGCAATGCTGGCCAGAACTGTCAGACACTGAATGCTACCTGTGTCTTACAGGCATCGTTGATAAGAGTCACTAAATGTGATGGACGACGAGGAGGGAAGAGTTTGATCTGTAGTACCTGTACCGCTTGGTATAGCGCCGTCCTCTTCTTCAACAAACCTCAAGCCAATTCTATCGCTCCTGCTCCTCAGGTCTCTATTCTAGCACCTGTTCGTCCTTGTACAAAAGCAACACATCCAGGAATAGGTAAGTGTCTCATTTTTCAAGCATCACAATAGCGTAGTAACCAAAGTTTAACTAGTTCTTCGATAATGCAGAAGAGGATCAGCCGCCATTTATTTCTAGTCGGACCCAATGCACAAAATCACAGTAAATGTTTATAATCAGCAGTTTGCGCTATGAACCAAAATCGTGAAGACATGCAATGTTTTCGGTCTCCATGGAAAATGCTTAATGGCATCTAAAGTGGCTTTTTTCTTCTTTTGGTATGGAGAACTCAAGTCTAATGAATCTTTTTCTTTATGCAGCAAAAAGTACAAAAATCGCTGGAACTGTTACAACTGTTGTCGCAGCAGTATCTCTGTTGGTAATAGCCATATTCATTTTAAGAAGAAAACAAAGACAAGACTGGGAAAGGGGTAACCAAACACGCTAGCTTCATTGTTCTTCCAAAGATATCAGTGCGTGTTCTGATTCAACTCCTTCGATGTATTGCAGAATCCATCGAATTGCTTACCGTTGAGTCTCTCCAGTACAACTTGGTAACTCTGCAGAATGCAACCAAGAACTTCTCAGACAAGAATAAGATAGGCAGAGGAGGATTTGGCATAGTATATAAGGTAAATACTCGTATAGGGGTATGACATTCAGAAAGTTTATAGAAGAAGCAACTAAAAGATACAACAACGAGATTACCTTTTCCTTTCAGGGTGTATTGGCAGATGGCCAAGAAATCGCAGTGAAGAGGCTGTTGACAAGCTCGGAGCAAGGTACACGAGTTCAAGAATGAAGTGATCTTGGTGGCAAAGCTCCAACATAAGAATCTAGTGAAGCTGATTGGATTCTGCTTGGCTGGAGAAGAAAGATTACTCGTTTACGAGTTCTGCCAAACAAAAGCCTCAACTACTACTTATTTGGTATGGTAAAACTACTGATAACATCGACTTTTCAAGGCATCATTCTTCAATCATCATTTTCCAGATGCAGCTTTTTGACCTAGACATGCATGTATAATGTATTAACACGATTCATGATCATGAACCAACAGATCATGAAAAACAAGGTCTACTGGATTGGAAAAGGTGCTACAACATAATTCAGGGCATCGCACCAGGCTTGCTTTATCTCCATGAAGATTCTCGACTAAGAATCATTCACCGTGATCTCAAAGAAAGCAACATTTTATTGGATGCAGACATGGATCCGAAAGTTTCAGATTTCGGCACGGCTAGACTAGTTAGCATGGTGGTCCATGAATGAGACACTCAAAGTTGTTGGACCCTTGTAAGTCTGGTCAACAGTAAAAATAAACTGCTTGAGCCTACATCAAACTTATATGGGCATTATTATCTCACAGGGGATACATGGCTCCCAAATCTCTCGCACGGACAATTCTCAGTTATTATCTCAGATGTATACAGCTTCGGAGTTCTAGTTTTGGAATCATCAGTGGCAAGCAATTTATAAATTGTAGCCAATAGGGTGTGCATCGGGATCTTCTGAACTATGTAAGCATAAAAAAGTTTCCAATCCCTTATGCCTATGTATCTCTTAGAAAAGATTCGTACTTATATCATTCATTTGTTGCCACAATGACTCTTTTGAAGGCTTGGAAGGTTTGGCGAACAGGCAACGGATTGGAGTTTATGGATCTGACTCTGATGACTTCATATTATTCGGCCTATGAAGTAACAAGATGCATTCAGCTCGGACTACTATGCGTCCAACCAGACATGCATAAAAAGCCGAGTATGTCAGTAGTAGTAAATACGCTCAGTGACTTATCTTACGCAGTTCTACCAGACCCACAGGAACCGGCTCTTTTTAACATAAAGAGTTCAGAGTCAAGTTTAAGCACAGTGAAAAGGGAGGTCGAACCTACTCATCCCCTCAAGCAACTCCATGACTGAGCTCACTGTCATGGATCCCAGATAGAGCGGTAGTGGATAAAAGAGGGGATCTCTATGTAGCAGGAACTGCAGTAACTCACGAACGTACCCATATAATTCCGTTAGATGCGGGGTATGAGGAGTGTTGTACCAGTCTTACCCTTATTTTTACATAGAGAGGATGTTTCCTCATGCCATCAGGTATTGAAGCCCGACCTCACGGTTAGGAGACGAGCGACCTATCAGTGAGCTAACTCCATTTGACTGATTGAATAAAGAGGAGCATGATGAAAATGTGTATTTCAAACTTCTTAATTGTTATGCAGGACATTCCAAAATCAAGAAATTGTGAGATAAAGAGAGATGTTATAGCGAACCACTAACACTTACTCAACGGCTCTTTTCCATGTAAAGTAAATTTTTAATCTAGAATATGCATGTAAGATTATAATCTATCCTGATTAAAAACCAGCTGAAATTGACAAGGACTTCCTTGATAGAATAAAGCTAAGATAAACGCACGCAATACAGCAGCAAACATACAAAAAGATGAATAATGCAATAAGAAACAATAAGTAATCAATCAGACAGAAGGCATAGCGAGCAAACCTCTACGAATTCTTTAGCTTCTTAAGATGCTCATTCCGCAGAAACAACTTCTTGAACAGTGTCGAATTTGAATACATTGATACAATACACGGCATTTTACAGGAGATGCTTTCCTTCAGCAACGCAGAACCAAAATGCTACACTCATCAAGGTAACATAACCATAGCCAACAGATGGAACTTCACTATATGATATAGTACAGCAGTAAGTGTTCATAAACGAGTGCGAATTCTGGCCCTCAATTCCTCAACTTGGACTTTTAGCTCCTAAACTCTCCACGAAAAGATCCCAAGTCCGATCATTCGGGTCGTTGTACTGCAAGACCGTGGACATTGGAGGAATGCTATGTTCATGGCGAAAAACATTGTACGGATCGATCAGAGTCTTCGCCCTGACAAGTCTGTCATAGTTTCCCAAGAAATAATTCTCGCCCCATACCTGTGCCTCTTCCACGGCATTGTCAAAGTCTGATATTACTCCAGTCCATAACGCCGAGGTCAAGATCTATGTAGTTGACGTGTGCAGTTCTCTGGCTAGAAGAAACATAGGGTGTCATAACATCATAGAAATCCCTGATCCATCGCAAGTAATCATCGCTGTTAGCATTGCTTTCATGGTTCCATGTCACCATAGAGTGAATGTTGAACAAGTTCCCTTCCCTATGAGGACAAGCAATGGAGTCGCTGCTGAATCGATGCATAGCTCCGCCATTAGGATCTAATATCACAAACCACCCCTTGGGCTCCTTCTCGAGCTCATCAAACATCAACCTCAAACCCTCATCCAAAATGGGCTCCCTCACGTAGTCTGATTTCACCTTGGAATTAGACTTATCTTGCAAGTATTTGTCCTTAAGATCAGAAATATTGCTACCACTTCCAAGCCCAGAGAAAAACAGAACCCACTAGATCCAGCTCGACTCAATGCACTCTTCTTCAGCTAACTCCAACTCTGGAAATGAACGGCTAAGCAACGACAGGGATTCCTTTCTAGGACCAAGGTAGAGAACCCTTTGAACATGGCCGAGACCTCATTTCTCTCACTCTCCGCTTTACCAAACCCTGCACCTATCAATACTGATAGATTCAGATCATCCTCAAAATAAGGAGCAACAACCTGCCATTTCCTCACTAAATCATCACCCACACGGTCCCTTCCACCCCCTCTCGACACAATGAAGCTAGTCACCACCTTCGGCACTCTGACCAGCTTAATCCTCCAACCAATTACCACCCCCCAAACACCACCACCGCCTCCACGGATAGCCCAAAACATATCTTCCCCCATCCCTTCGCAATCCAAAACCCTTCCCTCAGCATCAACTATCAGCGCATCAACTACATTATCCGCTGCCAACCCATACTTCCTCGACAACAACCCAATCCTGCCTCCCAAAATCTGACCACTGCACCCAACGGCAGGACTTATCCCAGCAGGGAAACCATGAACATCAGTCACCTTCCCTATCTCATAATACAATTCGCCTAGTGTGGCTCCCCCTTCAACCCACGCAGTCTCCGACTCCAAATCGACCACAACCCGATTCAACCCCATCATATCCACAATCACAAACTCCCCTTTCTCCCCAATACCTGTCAACATAATTACCCACACTGAAATTCGAGAGCTCAAAACAATCACAGATACAAACAACAGCAATCACCCAGGTGTTCCCAAAACGGACAAGGTCCGGGAAAGACAATATGTATACAGCCTGTCCTACACCTGTTGCTCAAAGCAATCACACATAACCTACATCCTGGATCACTCCACTCACTGCCAACTGATTTTGCAGTCAGAATCCCATAGGTCTAACACTCCCTCCATCCCATGTTAACATTTTTCTTCTGTGCTCACTAGGGGATGCAAAGCCCTTCGTAGCTGTGTCCGCCGCTCCAGACCCTAACCCCAACCCCAGCAGTCAAAAACACCCAACAGAACCCGCCACCTCGTCGCCCCACCTCGGAACGATAATCGCGGCGGGGTCGGGGTACCCGGCTGGGGAAAGACGGAGGTTCTGGAGAGAGAAATGGAGGAGAGCGTGGTGGTTAGGATCTGTGTGGAATGTGATTGTTGGTGATGTTGTGGTGGGTTAGGCATGATTTGAAGGGTAAGGTCAGTGAGGATTGGGATTGGAAGATGAGGTTTAAGAGGAGGAGGAGAACGAGAGATGGGGTGGCTGCCATGGCCATGGGAGAGTGGTGAGGGTTGGGTTATAAAAAAGGTGATGTGCAGGTGGGAACTTGTCAAAACGGTCACTAAGCATTGATCTGGGCAAAAACATGAAGAGAAGGGTACACCTAATGTTACGATTGACGGATCCCAAACTGAAGTAAAATATATATATTATTTTCTATGTTTTATTTAAATTATAATTGATTGAATATGATAATTTATATATATTGAATTAATAGAAAATAATAATTTTATTTTTATAAAAAAATGAGAAAAAAAAAAGATACATAAATGATGATGAATGAATTAATGTGATATAAAATAAGGATATTTTGATATTTTTTAAATGAAAAAAATTATTAAATATAAAAATATTATAATTTGAACAAAATATCCCAACAAAAAAAGTGTCATAATTTCAATAGGACGAAGGGAGTACATAACACAATTAGTATATATTATTATCTTCATCTCATAATTATTATGAGGTTTTTTTCTCGTTCTATTATTCAACACATAATTTTAAGAATTTAGTTACCCATTTAAACGATACGATTTAATTTTTTTATTGATATTCGGTTGTATGAGATGAAGTTCACTATCATTAACATTTCAACATTTTTCTCAAAAAAAACATTTGATCGTCCCGTAATATCAATAAAAAAATGGATTCAACGGTTAATTTAAAAAACTTAAATTTATAAATTATTGATAATTCACATGTATATTTTATTATTATTTTTTCTATATTGTCGATTTGAAGAAATTTATTCACAGGTATCCTCAACACATATGCATTATTGTGCACATCAATGGAAATTATTCAACTCGGTGATGCAAATCACTCACCTAATTAAGTTCGCTAGTATCTATCAAATGTGCATCTATTGATGGTAAACTATACAGATGTTTGTGGAAAATGGAATGCCTGATGTCATGCAACTTAGATTTATCTTTGCAAGTTCCGTTTTATTGGTAACATAATATCTATGGTTGTGTCACACCGGACGACCACCCTTGGGACACAACCCCTAACACCCTGGCCAATCTTCCCTATCCGTCGAAATTCCAGAGAAATGATGGGCTGGTGAAATAAAAAAATGTCCTATTGGTGATATATGTAAGTACTACTCAAATCGTTTAAAACTTTTTTTTTTTTTGGGATATTACACATATTCTTTTGAGAAAAATAAATATACTTATTTCATATCATATTAATTATTCTTTTCTTCTCATAATATAACGAATTGTTTCATTCAATACGTAAATTTATATATTTGTTAAATTTTAATGGGATTTGATGAATAAAGAGTATTTTTTTTAATGATAATGAGATTTAAGATAGAGAATAAGAAAGAATAAGGAAGAAGATGGTGGATATATTATAATAAATGATTATTTATTTTGATATTTTTTATGTGAAAAGATTACTAAATATAATACCATATTTTGGAACAATTAGAATAAAAAATATGATCTATAATATATGATGAAAGGAGTATAAAATTACATAGTACTTATATTATTACGAATGTTATTTTGTCACACGATTATAGGTTATGATATATAGTATGATTGATATTTCATATTGGATTTATAAAAAATTATTTATTTGTTTCGTGGTTGTAATGTCATAATTTTTTTAATTTATATATACAAAAGATATAACCTTTTTTAAGAAGAAAAACTATTTAAGATTACAAACAGTGACAAGAACCAAAAAACCACCGTGTAGTCATCATGGAATGTAGCCGATAAATAGCACACAACTTACAAGTCACTCACTACAGCACCTCCCTCAAGTCACTCACTACAGCATCTCTGTTCAGTATATTCATCAAATCCGAAGTGTCAAACACTTTAACCGTTACAAGCAAGTTACCAACAACTTTGAATCAAGAAAAATCCAAAATCCCCAAAACAATCCTCAATTTTGCTCGCACTGATTTTCCCATCAATTTTCTTCACTTCCCACTCTATCCCCTTCCCCAATATCAAAAACAAAACGCATGTTTTCATTCATTTCATTTCATGTCCAATAATCCATCTAATCACTCAAATCACACGCAATTGATTTTATTACCACTTCACTTTGTTTTCAAAAAACCCTCATCCTTGTTATCTTGACTAATCCATCAATTAATTCAATAATCGGATTGGTTGGACCAATCATGTGATGTGATTATCACTATAATATAATCGTCTCATTGGGTGCTCGAGCTGTTTTGAAGAAACTGTTTCAGAGAACAGTTCCCATTTCTGTTCTATAAAGGCCGCTGATTCTGACCCAACATCGAAATATTGAGCGAGAATCTAAATCGGTGAGTGATTTCATATGGGTTTTTGATTTTGTTTCTGCCCATTTGATCAAAATCTGATCTTTTTTCTTCAATTTGTTGATTGAGTAACTGTTTCATTGGTGCTCTGTTTTGGGGGTTTGATTAGGAGGCGAATTGTGAGATGGGAAGTCAAGAGATGAGATCAGATAGCTTTGTGGTTGATTTGGAGAGCTTGTCAAATGGTGTGGATAATGATTTCGCATCGAGTTCAAGGATCACTGTGAGTATTTTGCTTCTTTCGATCATGTGCAAAATTTTGGGTTGCTCAGTTTGAATTTTTGTAATTATGAAAAATGATAATTGATTCGTTACTACATTATTTATACGCAGGTCGATGTAAAGTTTGATACGCGTAGTATGACGATTAAATATAGTTTTTATAAATTTATCATGAAACATCAAGTGTAAATTACGTACTTCAATCTAATATATATTACGAGAAGATCATAAAAATGAGAATTATATTCATGTGTATAGGATAGTATAACGGATATGTTGTATTATTATGGGACGGAGAGAGTAATTTCTTATGAATTTTTTTTTTTGTTGCATATTGTTATGAGTTTTTTTCTCACTAAAGAATTCATAATTTTGTTTCTCTTAGAATTCATAAGAGTGATTTCTTTATTAAATATTTTTCAAAAGTTCAGTTTTAAGAGTAGAATGTATAAAAAGAGTTCAAAACATACTATTTTCAGAAAAACGTGGGCATTTATCAACGGTCTCATTTCATGCTATTTTTGTTTTCATACTAGATTTTCTTACTTCTATATATCCAAAAAATCAGATTTTCACTTTCAGTTTTTTATTAATCATGTTTCTAATTTTTCAGTTGTTGGGTAGACCTCATTAGCATTTTTGGTTTCTGTCAGTTGGGGCTAGAATAAGACTTAACAGTTTAATACGATTTTTAAGGTCTAATATTAATTAGTACTAGTTGACCTTATCAATGAGATTTTTCGTAGGAAGAACTCGTTATTTAGTTTCCTTTTGATTCCTAGGGATCGCACTCTGTAGCCAATTAGTTGCAGCGTAGCTTCTTCTTGAGCGTCTAACCATTATTGGATCACTGAATAACCGATATTTTGTACTCACTCAATATTCCACCACATAATTCCAATCACTAGATTCACTACGACAACTAGTTGATTTCTGAAGATTTTTTTTTATACCAAAAGTATGTTATCTCCTGACAAGATGTTCTCTTTTTTTAAATAAAGCCTATGGACAAAGTTAGTTAATCATTCGACCATAGAATCAAATCCCTCAAATAAATACTCATGTCCCATTTTCTGCCCTTTGTTTTTTAATTCCATACCATATAGGACGATAAGCCACATAAAGGTTGTTGCCATGTTTTGTGGGTTGCATTTTTGTCCCTCGAGCCATTAAAGGGTAATATGTGGGGTAGAACAGTATGGGACTGAATCACTTGTTTGGTAGTGTGAGCAGTTGGTGTTGTGTTGGATTAGGAGGATTGCTGTTGACATGTTTGGACTTATCAACTTATCAATAATGTTAAGAGTCAGTATGATGTGTTTGTTATATCTAACTATCTTTATCAACGAAATTTATCGTATGGTTAGTCTTTCATTATCTGGAAAGTCGAAGTAACGTCTAAACTTTGAGATAGTAATTTCATATCTTTTGAGGACATCAAGGAACTGTATTGTAGTTTTTTACTGTTGTTCGAGATTATATATGAGGGCTTATGACTTACTCCTATGTTCTATTGGGACACATGTGGGGATGAAGTTACAGAGAAGTCTTTCAAGGAAAGCGACACCAACAATTTCTAGAGGTGGAGGCGGCGGCAAAAAGATTATTATTTCAAGTCAAGCTTTTGATAGAGACACTCCTCCTCTTGTCTCTACCTCACCCTCTCAAGGTAGTTCCTCACATTATCATCAAATAATCTAAATTTTGCTCTTCATTTTCATAAGATTATCTTCTTAAACTGGGTTCGAGATTATCCGGGAAAATCTATTTACAATCTGAAAATTTCGCAATGAGATCATGTTATTTTGAATTGAGGTCGCTAATACCTCAAAAAACTGGAAGATTTTCGATGAACTTAATATATTGACGTGTTGGACTGATTTTAAATTAGATAGTATGTTGTAAGCAATTGCATTAATTTCGATTAATTTCGAAAGCACAATATTGGATTAATTTCGAAAGCACGAGTCACTAGTTCTGAAATTTATTCATGAATCCCAAAACTAGTCATAATTATTCACCGAATAAGTCCATTGTGTTAAAAGAACTTGTTGCTATGGCCATGTTTTTTATATCAAAATCAGCCTAGTTTTGCCCTAAATACATATAGATCAGTAGTAGTACTATATAGTGCAACAATGGCATAACATATAGGATCTCACGCACATTCCATGAATAATTCCAAACTGTCCATGCCGTGTCATCTTACTAGTAGTATTATATAGGAGTATGTTCAGTTTACTTTGTATGGGCAGAATAGATATATAGGAACACTGAATTTCAAAGTCCTAGCTTGAGATGAGGATTGAGAGATGGTGCATGTGGCTTAGCTTGGCTAGCTTGAGATATAATAGGACTATAAAAATCAACTCTCAACATGAAAAGTTGTAATCCATGGTTGTTCAGTAAGTAATGATCTAAACATAATCGTATTTGATAATCAAGGTAATTAAATTCATGTTTATCAATTGATAGTACGGAATAAGTTGATCTATTGATAAGATATGCTATTTAAAATCAATGTTGTCTATATATTTCGTTCTCTATAGAAACAGTTAGTCAAAATAAATGACAAATATAGCTCTTTTTTCTTTTTTTTTTATTCAACGTGTGTGAAATAGAAATAAAGCAAAAGATATGGTAGGATTTATACGAGTATATGATTGTAGCTAGCCTTTTGGAATGCTTGCTACAAAAGCAAAGTGAGGTACTATTTGGAATGGAATGAAAGTTATTGCTCAAGTTTCCTAGCAACTGTATGGACCTTTTGCACTGATAATAGCTCAAGGGGCATATGCAATGATATACTGTAGAATGGATATTGAATCAGCTTCTTGTCATGGGTTAGATTCTCACCATCCATGCGGCACTCGATCTACTCACACCTTCGTTCGAGCTCAGCCTAATTCGCTCACCAAATGACTAAGTAAGAACTCGTAAGAGAAATGAAAACTCGGAACAAGCTTTGAGGAAAAACACAATGTATTATTCTCGGGGTTTTTTTTGGGTTTACACAAGATTGAACTAGGATGGATGGTTTGGCAAATGAGCCAAACATCCTCTTATATACAACTTCTCCTCCACAACCAACGGTGGAGATAAAAACGATCTAATGGTCTATATTTACATGTAGACTTTTGATACCAATCTACTCAAGATAAAGCCTTTGCGGCTTCTAGAACATCACCTCCCTAGGTTTGTACCTCCCTTGGATAAACTTGAGCCTTCTTTAATGGGCCGCGTACTTGGGCCGCATCAATTTGTCACGGGTTTTACTTTGGACCAGACTCCAAATTCGTTGGTCCATCACATTATGCTCCAATAAAAAGACCAAATGAAAGCTTTTTTATGTTTTCATCTAGAAGGGGTTTAAACAACCGATCGACATCTTTTGAAGATGGAAACGCTGTATAATTTAAAAGACCTATCGTTCTGCTAGTATCGTGATCATCCATTTCCACGATGGTACTATACCTTCAGCTCCTTAACTAGCTAGAGTCTATCGCAATTTCATACCAAGAACACGATCGCTATAATTTCATTTCTGTTGATGAATCACAAACTTGTAGGTACACCAGCAGGGGAGAATAACATGTCTGAGAAGCCAGCCTCTCCGCCTAGAATGGCCGCAGCGGACTCTACCATTGAACAACAAACTAACCAAGTACCACAGCATCAGATCACCATCAGAGCAGCAAACATCAGTGCCATAGCCGATGGGAAATTGACGAAGAGGCAGAGCTTGAGGAGGCCGACTCGTTCTTGGTTTTCCGATCCCAGGAGAATCCTCCTCTTCTTCGCCACCTTGTGAGCTCACTGTATATTCCTTGCTATAAATCTATTTGCTTTAATGTTAGAACATAACCTAAGTGTCATCCTACATATCTGGATGTCAAACGTTGGGGACTTTCACCGTGTTTACTGACATAACCGTTGATCAAGGGTTAAAATCCCGATAGAGACAACAACCCTATGGAAAATGGTTTTCAGTTGATTATCGAAACATGATTCGGACGTGGATTCAGAAGTTCAAACTTGATTTCAAGAAAGGACGACAAGTTCATCGATTTTATAACATGTATCTAATTATATCGAAATTTCTCCTGCATTGCTGACAGGTCCAGCATAGGATCCATCATGCTCATAGTCTTCTTGCTTAACATGAGCAAACCAAATGACAACGACGTCTTTCTCGACTAAGATACCGCAACGGCCAACTATCCCAGACACCTCATACAAAAGCCAACACATACCCCTAACAGAATCCGAGTTGCCTGTGGTTCTCTCCTCTACATCAATGCTTCCCTTTATCACAGCATTTGGCTGCTGCAAGTTTACAATACAAAGCAAAAGAAAGGCATGAAAGCCGACTTCATTACCCACACGTGCTAGAGTTTTGAACAGATCACGCGACAGAGCGTCTGAAGCAGAACACAACTACATTGAATTTACAAAGCAGCGACTAGAATCTTCGGAGGTCGACCATACTCGGCATGCTTCATCGTGGTTTCTTTTATATATATATATTGTTTGTATAGTTTGTCTTGTGTTTGCTGCATGGGCTTACCAGATAAGTATGCTGATCAGAAACTTTCTAAGTTTTTTGTGTGTGTTTGTATGGACAGTTGAAGCTTTGTCCGAGTGTATAAACTTTTGACAGATGATTCCCACTGAGAGGCTCTTTTTATGATAATGTGGGATCATAGGCATGCTCGTGCTTCTCCACACTTGGCGTGCTTGTCCGTCTGAGTTCATGACAACAGTAACCCACTTTCTCTGAGGATAGGCGGGACCTATAAAATACGATATTGTTGCAATTTTATATGATAAGATTGATTGATTTATTTGATTATTCGATAAAATTGAGGGAATCGACTTGCAATTGATTTGCTGAATTTGTATTTGAAGTACAGAAACTTTCTCATTGCAGCTTACCGTCTTATACAGGATTATGTTGAAAAAACAATGAAATTCGATTTAAAATAAATTTTGCCCACCTTGAAGATGAAATTTTGATATATTTTGATATCGATATATGAAATCAATATTTTATTTACTCAATAATTATATAATCTCCGATGCCGCCGCTTTCACCTCCGTTCTTCGCGGCAGCTCCGTCAATGGCCGATCCTCGACAGGTATCCCTGTCTCCCACTCTCCCCTTCAATTATCCCTCCGATCTGTTCTCACAATGTGTTTTTCGCGTTGAATGATTCGTTTGACTCGATTCGTTGCATTTGCAATTCCAAGGTCGGAGAACTGGTTCCGCTGAACGAGAGTCTAGACGAGGACGATTCATCGTCGAAGAGAATTGCGGTCTTCGAAGGAGGAAATGTCGTCGGACGAGGTGACTTTGAGGTGGCGGATAAGCGGCTGAGTCGCAAGCACGTGACGGTTTCTGGTTGTGGTGATGGATCTGCTGACGTGACCGTTGTGAGTGTCTGATTTTGCATGATTTGCTGAGTTTTGGACAATATTAATGAAATGTTTAAAGTAAGATTTCGGCTTCGTAATTCGTGAGAATATGAGTTTCGATTGGTGAGCTGGTTGAGGTTTGGAAATGCTGCGTGTCTCACAATGCCTACTGTTTTCTGCATGCATTGTTGTCCTTGCGTGAATTTCTGAATTTGAAAGTAGAGGCAGAAAAGATTATTCATGTTATAGATTCAACAACCCACATTAAAATTTGATAGGTGAAAATAACAATGGATTACTCCTCTCATTGTCAATTGGTTTTGAAATGAAATTAAATGTTTAATATGATATCAGAGTTCAAAAGTTCTAATGACCAAATACTTCACGTCACCCAAAATATATGTTCTCGTTTCAAACCAAAAGAGACATTTGTGCAAGGGGACGTGCTGAGAATACAATTGACATTGGAATTTTGGAGCTTAAAATAACTATAATATATAGATCCTATGTTATTCCTCTCATTGCCAATGGGTTTTGAGAATACCCCACACGTTTAATACAAACCAAGACTTTATCGAATCACATGAGATTGACGATCTACATGAGATATATTTCACCGCAGAAATCAAACTATGAAGAGGAGGATCTAAAGATCTACATCTTTCTTCATCTTTCATCGTCCATTGTCCATGATGGGAAGTGACGCGTGGTGTGTTGGCTTACAGGAAGGAATGAATCCAATAGTTGTGCATTCTGGCAAACAAAGGCGTAAGTTGGGTTTTGGAGAACGAGCAACTATAAGCAATGGTGACGTTGTAGAGTTGATTCCAGGAGAACACATTTTCAGATATGAAACTAACAACAAAAAATCAATTCTGGCTCAAAGACTTCGAGAATATGAACCGAGGAACAAATCCTGGTGTCAATAAGAAGAGAAATAGTCCCGAATGTGACAAGAAAGCTGCTGTGGGAAGCTTAAAGATATCTTCTTTTCCGAGATCTTCTTTAAAGTTCCCTTTATTTCTTGATCTTGTTATATGAATTCTATCATACATTTCCATCCATCTCCCATTTAATCCAATACCATATCAATTGATTTGAGCTGATAAGGGATTTACAATTTCTTTCTACAACCTATCTCAGCAATTGCTCTTGCTCATTTTTCGGTTTTGAATTTTAATTATTACCAAAAATAGAACAAAATAAAAACTGTTTCATATCATTGTGATATCATTTTCCTAGAGTATTGTCATCTTCCAGCAATCGCAGTAAGTGTTCAAGAGTTGCTCTCATTGAAATTTATTAGTTGGTTATTCTCAGCTTGTTTGCTTCACTTATTTTGTGAAGGCTGACCGTATAAATAGAGGCAAACAGCAAGCAGTTTCAACCATAGTTCAAGATTCTGATAGCTCTAATCCTAAGAGACGAAATGTTTGCAACAACCTTGAGGAGACCATTTTTCAATTTAACGTCATAAGAGATCAGTTACCCTTGACCTTTCAGCTTATGAGAGTTCAGGGGCTGCCAGCATGGGCTAACACATCATTTCTCGATTCCTTCGTTATCAATGTTTATGAAAAGGTCTTCTACCAAGATTTAAGGACTTTTTCCAAGTACTTTCAGAGTTTCCCCGCATTGTGAGTTCCACCAAGTCTCGTTCTGAAGGAAAACGGTGGCCATCACCTCTTTGTCGCTGTTTTGTTAATGATTATATGGTAGTTATATTTGATCACCTTGTGGTCTCGGTTTGGTTACTTTATTACAAATTTACATTCTCATATTGCTGTTTTTCCTTTGTAGATGGTGAAATTCAGTTAACCTAAAGTCCCACTTCTATGTTAGCTTGGACACAAATTTAAATAATGAATTGCTTATGCACTATTATTTCCCAGTTTTTCTTGTATATTTGTGTGTTTTCTTTTACCCGGAGAATCTCTATGTGGAATTGATAGCGAGGATTGACCTCCATATGCTTCTTGTAGGGTGATGTGCTTTTTGCTGTTCTTTCCAATTACGTGGTAGATTTGGACTGGTTATTACCGGGTAAAATCTTGTATGACTGCTAAATTGCCCTGCCCCTGTCATTTTGCCTTCTCTCTACCTGTTACCGGCACTTGTTTTGTTCTCATTGTGCTCTCTCTTGGTTTGTTGTAGCATGCCCAGCACTCAAGACAGTTCCTCATGTGTTGGTTGTTCATGGAGAAGGTGATGGTACCTTGGAATATATGAAGGTTTACATCTCAAAAAAATTATTTTCTTTTATTCTTGAAATCAATTCTGTACCGAGATTTTGTTTTTCTTCGTCTTAGCTTTTTATATTTATGGATCTGTAATTATTTGTTGTAGAGGACCAAGCCTGCAAATTGGATTCTGCACAAACCACCATTGCCCATTTCATATGGGACACATCATTCAAAAGCCATGCTTCTGGTCTATCCAAGAGGAGTAAGGGTTATTGTTCATACGGCTAATCTGATTTTTGTAGATTGGAACAACAAGAGTCAAGGTCTGTGGATGCAAGATTTCCCTTGGAAAGATGAAAACAATCCAAAGCTTGCAGTTTTGAAAGTGACCTTGTTGACTATCTAAATGCTTTGAAGGTTGCACGGAAAACTCCTCTTACATATCTATGCACTTTGAGAATGATCTTTGCATATCTCATAAAATGCCTGTGTTCTCTGTCTCACAAGTCATAAACACATTGGGAGTAGTTAATTCATATTCATGTTTTGCTCATCATACATGGACAAATATATTTTTTTCATGCATTTATTTATCAGTTGATATCATCATCTGGAACATATTTTTTCTGTTTTTTAGTGCAAAGATTTAACATTGTTCAACCTCTCTTCTTTTCCTGCAGTTGCCTGAAGTTAGCGCTCACTTACCAGCCCTTCGCAGCTCCAAGATCAATGCTTCTTTTTTCAAAAAGATTGATTATGGAAGTGCAGCGGTACGTTTTTCATTCCTTTTTTTTTTTTGTCTATTTGATATGTTTTCCTTAGATGTTGTAGAGTTCCATTTCGTGCTAAGATTCTTGTCTTTCGTGCTAAGATTCTTGTCCTACACAATTTTCTTTGAACCTCTGTAGCAGATTGTGGTGTTTTGTTGATGACTTTAGTAGTCATTCCAATCATTAAATGTTTCCTTGATGTCCCTTAGGGAGATCTTTAGTTGAGATAACTTATACAAGTTCTCATCGAGTGTCAAGTGATATGGCCCGAGAAGAAAATCGACCTGCGTGCAGAGATTATGTGCATTTGCATATTTGATCCCATCATGCTGGATTTGAGGAGCTGAAGTTGAGTCTTATTAAATATAGATAGTTAGGAGCATTTGGAAATAGATATCAATGGGACTGTGAATGAAGAATATAAAAAACATTTTAAAAAGAACAGGCAGGGCTGTTTAACAGTGTAATATTGGTCCTTTTTTTTCCCATTAGCAAGGTTAACTTGAATACAAAGGTTCTGTCAAATTTAAACAATACCTTCACGTAGTACAAAAATCCATATACAAATGAATTTCCAAAAATGAATTTGCTTTCATTAACACATTTTGCAAATGCATGCAAAAATATTTCTCTTCGCTACTAAAACTTAAACGAGTTGGCTTTTGTGTAAATTCTGAATGTTAATGTTTTAGGTCAGACTGATTGCCTCAGTGCCTGGATATCATTCAGGGGCGAACCTGAGGAAATGGGGACACATGAAGCTTCGTTCTGTTCTTGAACAGTGTACTTTCGATCAAGAATTTCACAAGTCCCCTCTAGTATATCAGGTACGCATGTGTTGTTTCCTCTAGACTTCTGTGAGATCTGAGGCATCCTCTTTGCGGGATCATTTCTTTGGATTTGCTTCAGTTTTCCTTTGTTATTTGCTTCAGTTTTCCTCATTGGGCTCCCTGGATGAGAAGTGGATGACTGAGCTGAAATCTTCTGTCTTCTGGTTCGTTAGAGGACAAAAGGCCTCTGGGCTTGGCAGAGCCGCTGATAATATGGCCTACTGTTGAAGATGTCCAATGCTCTTTGGAGGTAGTCGAAACAGACTGCCTCATCATTTTCTTTAGCTATTTTATTTTTCTTTATAGTTCAAGTTTCCGTTTTCTTGTATACTCATATGCACTGTCCATATTTATTTGATCCCTGAATTAGGGATTGATCGTTGTAGACCATCTACTGGTTTATCCTCGGTTAGGTTCTTTTCCTTATCTAATGTATCAAAGGGTGGAACCTTATTTATTTATATATGCCGCTTGCAGGGTTATGCAGCAGGAAATGCAATACCTAGCCCACTTAAGAATGTGGAGAAGGAGTTCTTGAAAAAGTACTAGGCAAAGTGGAAGGCTACCCATAGTGGTCGATGGTATTTTCTCTTGGAATTGAATTTTGTTTGCTGCTGAAACTTTCTACTAGCTGATTAAGATTAGATCGTCTGTATTTTCATCTATTCGGTGGGATCACAAATCTCCTTGCTTAGATTTGAGAATCATCATTTCCCATCTATCCCTGATTTTTTTTCTTTTTGGTCAAAATCTATCCCTGATTTCATTATCATTGCTTTTCCCTTCACCTTGGAAGTCGATGGAACTCTTTGTTCTCAAGCTTCTATTTTTCCTTTTTCTTATTTCAAGTTCATTGTTCGATTTATCCTTGCATGCCTTTCCTTTATCCTCTATGCTTGACTGATTACTGCAATAATTTTCTATTTTACAGCCGAGCAATGCCTCATATAAAGACCTTTACTCGTTATAATGGGCAGAATCTTGCGTAAGACCTTCTTAACACTCCTACACTTGCATTGTAACTCAAACTACTATATCACAATTGGATTCCTTTGGGAAAAAACAGGACTCCTTTTTTTTCTTCTCTTTTTTTGGCGTTTCGGGATGAATTTGATGGATTGTTTCTTCCAAACAGTTGGTTCTTGCTAACATCAGCAAACTCGAGCAAAGCTGCTTGGGGTGCTCTTCAAAAGAACAATACTCAGCTGATGATTCGTTCTTATGAGGTACCGATAATGCACTTCAGTATAAGTGTGATTTGATTATGTGCATATGAAGCTCGGCGAACATGTACCAAGTTATATCACTCTTAGCTTGTGTATGAATGTGTTGTCACTAATCTCTTTGTTGAATTCGACATAGTTGTGGAACCACTCCTACCAAAAGTTCGAACTGATAATAGTAAATTTATTATGTTATTTGTATCTCAACGGACACCAAGGACACTTCTATCAGATAAATGCTGCCTTCTTTCACCCATTCCAAGCTACCCATTTCATTCTTACCTTTTTCTTTGCTCTTCCTCATTTCTACATGAATCAGCTCAGAGTACTATTCTTACCCTCCATTGCGAAGAAGGGACTTGGATTCTCTTGCACGGATGATGGGGCTAGTCTAAAGGTATTATTCAAATCCTCTCAAAATCGCTTGCAGTCTAGATTTTGTTGCCCAGTTGGCTGAATCTACACCCTGATCTGGAATCCAGGACGACAAGCCATTGGATTCTGGGACACGGAAGACAAAGTTGGTAACCTTGAACTGGCAGGGTAATGTAGATTCTGACCATGAATTGGTCGGGTTGCCTCTTTCCTATGAACTTCCTCCAAAGTTGTTCTCCACGGAAGGTCCCATCCTTGCCTGTCAACTCGTTAATTGCCGTATGCCTAGCACCTCTTATTTTCATCACGTAAGACGATGTACTGTCCTGTTTGAGGAATGTGATGTGTAGCTTTATTTACTTCTGCAGACGTCCCTTGGTCGTGGGATCGGCGATATCAGAAGAAAGATGTGTATGGTCAGGTTTGGCCTAGACCAGTGAAGCTCTATGCAAGCCAAGATGCGTAAGAGAAGGCGTTTCCGCCAATCAGGCCATCAGATGTAGGTGTATATCGATGTGACTTAGCCGTGTAAAGTTAAATTGCTATTTTAGATCTCTGGCAATAATAGGTACATACCCCTTCGAGACTGAATCCATGTTGGTTTTTTATGATATCATTAGAGGAGAGTTGCCCTGTACAAATTTGGTTTGTGTTGATAGAGTTGAGTTCAAACCGTACCTTATTTTCTTCAATCTCTTGTTCCATGTAATGGTTTTTGGATCAAAAAGTTTGTCTGCTTCAATAAAATAGAATATGAAACACATACTTCATTCGAGAAAACGCTGAAGAATCAGGGAAGTGAAAATTTGGTCGCGAATGCAACGAAGGCTGCAGGGTAGACTCACAAAGTTCATTCCACAACTCGCAAGTTACACTACATAGAAAACGATGGTTTCATAACAGTAGCTATCAGCTAACATGAAAATACAGCCGGTGACATTGTTAACGAGTAGTCATTCTACAAATTTACAGACTCGTATACTTTGTTGACAGTTGAGAAGCAAGCCACGGCTCCAAGAACAGGAAATCAGATCACGTCACACATTACTCTGCTTGTAAATCTTGGTGTCCAGTACTTGCTTACCACACATCGCGCATACACCTGCAAGCATAAAGTCCATACATTGAGAACATTTGTGGAAACAATCAAACCTCTAGCCAAAGAACTGACGCAGCTACAAAAGAAGAAAAATGCGAAGAGTATAAGCGGGTGGTTAGTAATAGAAACCTTTAGAGTAAGCACATGTATGACAGTATTTTGCATCTTGATGTACTTGCTGCTTGCAGATGATGCACTTGGTATTCCCATACGGAGTCCATCTATAATAAAGCAAAGACCAAGTTAAAATGGTCACTAGTCTACTAGAAACATGAACCATGTAACATAGAGCCAGCAAGAAACATAAGACAGTCGACCACAAACATCAACTACAGAATCACAATCGCCCTTTTGCTGATAATATTAAACAGCATAATAGGTTATTCTGAGAACCGTTACATATTTTGCATTTGAAACATTCGCAGGGTCTGATTACGTGTTCTCCTCCCAAAGTTACCTAGCTTGCTATTGAGAACTGAGTTGCATGATAGAGAGTATACAAAATCTAATCTGATCACCGCAACATGTCTTCACCAACTAAACCAACTTAAACTATCCATCCAATTTACTGATGTCTTTGCTCCTAAAGGTACTTCTTACTCATCTCGATACATACTAAACCTCAGGGAGTCAGGGTTGAAACTTGAAAGTCTTCAACTTCGACCCGATCAGCCAATAGGTACTCTTTGGCTCCACAGATCACATTGAATTCAATTCAAAATACCCAATAATAGAACCTATGAATGCTAACTAATCAATTGGCTCCAATCTTTAAGACTCCAGCTTCTCCATCACATTCGCCTCCGAAGTAATCACTCCTCCCCGCTTCGAGTAAAGACTATCCTATTGTGTCCTATTCTAGCAGCGCATCAACTAGTCTAGAAATCGGGGGGGGGGGGGGGGGGGGGGGGAATACATGAAACCATCACACAAGTTCAACTTCTAATCGTCGAGGTTTTGAAGAATAGCATTAGTGTCTTAAACCGCACATACTATCACGAAAGCTAACCTGTGCTTCTTAGAGAGGAGTTTGTTCTCATTGACCTTGCGTCCGCCGCTCTCGGTGGTGTTGCTGGCTCCTTCCTTCCACTTATCCGGCACTATCACCTTCCCCAACTTCTTCTCACCTGATTCCAATTACAAACACAAACTACAAAATCAATACCCAAAAACCCCAAATTCACAACCCACAATCACTAAATAACTAACCACAAAACCAATACCCACAAATCACAAAATCACAACCCAAAAACGGCAAATTCACAACCTTCAATGATCACTAACTAACCAACCACAAAATCAATACCCACAATTCACAACATCACAACCCAAAAACCCCAACTTCACAACCCACAATCACATAAACCCTAACCACAAATCATAACCCAAATTCACAACCCAAAATCATAACCCACAAATCATAACCCAAATAATAACTGCCCAATTCCCAAAAATCCCAACTTTACTACCCAAAAATCGCAATTGCACTGCCCGTAATTCACAATAACCCACAAAGCAAACACCATAAACCACTAAGAACTCCTCAAATCGAACCCAAAGCACAGAACAAAAGAGGAAACAAAGAAGCATCCAACATCAAACAACATGATAGTGGAAAATTGAACGAAATCGAAGCGGAATTGGAGGCTTACACTTTTCGCACACCATCTTCTGCTAAATTGATTCTAGGGTTTTGTTTCGATCGCGTGAAAAGAACCCTTAAAATTTCGGACTTGGTTAAGAGGAAAAAGAATGATCGAATAGTGTAGATTTCACGCGCCTTTGTGCATGGGCTGATTGGATACCATGTTTTTGTGAGTTTTAATAATCGTTTCGGGGTCGAAAAATAGACAACAATTTTAAGAAAACTGTAACGGGAGATTTATTAGAAAAATTTTAAGAGAGTATGGTTCAGATGTTATGGTTCATCTTTTATTTCGAACAATTAAAAAATAAAATATAATCAGAATAAACATTATCAGCAAGTGGATGTGGGATCCATATTTTGATAAACGGAATCGTTGGTTGGTAAAATGATGAAATCGTTTTTTTCCCTCAAATTTTAAATAATAAGATAAATTGATCAATTATTTTTATATATAAATATATTATAAAATATTTATCCATCGCGTAAATTTTCATTAATGTCTAAAAAACACTTATTTACAAATGTGTAGCATGACTAGCGACAAAAATCCCTACAAAATTTAAACCCTATGCTACAAAACAGTATACATCTCCCTACAAAAATGTATTATAAAATATTAATCGTAATATAAATTAATGTATTTTCATATGACGGTAATCACGAGATCGAGTAATTGATATTTGGACCGATGCAATCAAAATATGTATTGAACAAAGTCATTTTTGAAGTGTTGCTCATTTTATAGGATGAAATGATTTATTTTTTTATAAACTTTTCACCAAAAAACTATCAACATAGCCTATAATATTTTGTAACATTCTTCTCTTTGGATTGATAATGTGAAACCACCATCATAAGAAAATTGAATTTTAATTAAATTACATGAATATTCAAGACATACAAAAAAACAATGTGTAGCATCGAACTGTTTCATATATTCTCGGACTAAAGCAATAGGAAATAATGGAGAAGAACAAAAGCGAAAGAATTATAAACAAGGACGAGAAATGTGGTAACCTTATCAGTATATAGGCATTGAACGGAAAGATATTATGTATTTGATAACATTGTATATAACTAAATAATTGAATGCTCCCTCTAAATCAAATTATTTAGGGGGCGTTTGGTGAAAATTAACTTTAAACATTTGCTATGATGTGTGGAGAGTGTTTTGACACATCTTATGATTTTAATTTCAAGTAATTATTCTGTTTGAAGTCATAAATAATTTAAAATTATTTTTTTCCTGAACGGAAAAATCATATCTCTCTATCAAAAAAATAATAACTTAAAACTATTATTTTATCAAACATAAGCTATTTATTCAAAAAATTTACAGTCAATTATTATTTATCACTATCAGCCATAAATACGTATAAACATTTTGTTTCAATCCAACCAAACGAACCCTTAAGCGTTATTATGATGTACAGTAGTATTTTTATATCAATTTTTTGGATTGGTTTGTTGTATTTAACTTTTGGCATGTAACTCACAGTTATTTCTATTTTTTTCTTAGATATTCGATCCTTAAAAAACGCTTTGTGTCTTTATGAATTTTTCATCAGTTGTTTTTTAATATAATCCCATCTATTTATGAAACGCATTGTTAACAACCAAAAACTGGATTTTTTCTACTTATCATTATATTTGCATGTTATTTTCATATATACCTTTTGTAATTTTTTCTTTTCAATTATTGCACGATGGTATACTTCATTCTAATTAAAGTAGGAACAACTAATTTGATCGGAAGAAATATAAATAGAGCGGATTGGTAAGAAATACTTCCCACAACCTTATTTGGATTTTCGCAAGTGTTAATCCATTCGGTTATGGATTAAGATTTCAAATGCTTTAGCAGGTTTGAAGCAATGGGAGTAAAGAACCCAAAAAGGACAATAGTCCCTCTACTTGGATCGTATGATGAAAGGATAAAAATATTACTATTTTCATCCTATAATTTATATAATATTTATATATTTTATAATTTTTTTTATACATATAGATATATAATATTATTTTTAAATCAAATCACGTTTGATCGTTTTACAACATATATTGGATTGAAATATATAACTTATATAACCATTAATGTTTCAAGATAAATTTACAAAAATAGTATGTTTAATCGTCGTTATATGCACACATGACAAATAAAAAATTTAACACTTTTGAACCGGTGGAAATAATAATTAAAAAAAAATCAATAGTCCAAAACTCCTCCCAATGCTCGCATACAATTTCATAGACTCGTACTCATGGTTACTCATTCAAGATTTGATCGGATAATGTGAATTTGAGACAATAAAATTCCATAATATTATACTTCTTTCGCTTTATAATACATATAATTTTTTTGGATTTTCTCAATTTATTTATAATCTTTCCTATTTTAATCAATATTTAATTAAAAAAAATGATAAATAATATTTTGTTACGTTACACCCACTATCTTCTCTCACAACCATAATTAATAAATTACGGAATGGTAAAAATATGTACGAATATTTTACGTGTATAGTTTGTGAGAATGAAAAAAAATTAGGGATAAACAACGGTTCAAAAAAACATATATGTCAAAAATGCGGTGTGTGTATATACAAGTATAATACCTCGTGTCATGAAAAAAGATATTATATATATACATATAATATATCTTTTAAAAATAAGATATATGTATACATATATATTGCTTCTTCGTGAGTATCAAATTTACAATCCCTTCAAATATATTATAGTTCTCTTAGATATGAAACATTGCTTTGATGGAGTATATGAATTTAAAGTTTTTTTTTATTTTTTTATCATTTTAATAACAAATCAATCAAATATATGAGCAAATAAGTTATAAAATTTAAAATTTGGTCACCCGAATAACAAAGTAATAATATTTATATCAAACGTGAATATGAAAAAAATGTATATTTTCATGTATCTTTTAAAAATGAACAACAAAATGTGTTCGTCTCAAAAAGACGAACGATACGTGTATAATATATATATTATATGTGTTTTTACTGCTCATGGTAACCTCACCATCTCTAAAAAGTAATATTTTTTTATATCAAATTTTATAAAAATTTAACACATAAAAATCCCTATCGAATAATCGATTGTAAATATTATAGGATCAAAAAAATATTCGATATCAATAAAAAAGGATAGCAATAATTACAACCTGATCACTGCTACCTCCTCATATTAAAAACGAAATCAAGAAATCCAAAAAAAAAAAAAAAAAAAAAAACCAAAGATGTGAGGTAGACAACGGCCAATAAACTTCAGCTGCTTCCCCCCTTGAGCGTAATAACTACTGAGACTCGACTCGAATCTCTATCCTTGAATACCAACCCTTGACACGAATTAATCCTAGAGCGTTTACCGTGTAATCAAAACCCAAGTCCAGTAGACTAGTCGCATCCCCATTTCATCTTCAACTTCGGATTCCCCAAATCTCAAGTCCCATCTCACCCAAAATCCCCAAAAAAATGTCTCCGCTCAAACCCTTGACCGTCCTCCTCCTAACCCTAACCCTAATCACCACCACCATCGCCGCCTTCGCCGCCGCCGAGTCCGACACCGACGCCGTGGTCGCCGACTTGATCTCTCTCCGATCCCAATCATCGAAATCCGGCGGAGTGATCCGGCTCACCGACCACCTCCTCCGCCGAATCCTGACCCTCCCGACCCCTCGCCCCTTCTCCTTCCTCGTCTTCTTCGACGCCGCTCAGCTCCACGAGAAGGCCGAACTCAACCTCCAATCCCTCCGCTCCGAATTCGGCCTCGTCTCTGCAGCCCACCTCAAACATAATGATAATGACAATGATAATGATAATTTGCTGTTCTTTTTCGATATCGAGTTCAAGGACTCGCAGAACTCGTTCGTGTTATTTGGAGTCAATTCGCTGCCGCATATTAGGTTGATTGGGAATGATGTTAGGGAGCCGAAGGAGGCTGCTCAGGTTGATCAGGGGGATTTAGGGAGACTAGCGGAATCCATCGTAGGTTTAATTGAGAGTAAGACGGGGATTAAGATCGGGCAAATTGAGAGGCCGCCTTTGGTTTCGAGGACTCAGATGGCGGTTCTAGTGGCTGTTGTGTTGGTTTTGAGTCCGTATTTGATCAAGAAGGTTGTTGCCGGGGAGACGTTGTTGCATGATTACAAGTTCTGGTTGTTTGGGGCAGTTTTCGTGTACTTTTTCAGTGTTTCAGGGACGATGTTTAATATTATTCGGAAGATGCCCATGTTTATACCAGACAGGAACGAGCCCGGGAAGCTTGTGTTTTTTTATCAGGGGTCCGGGATGCAGTTGGGGGCGGAGGGGTTTGCGGTTGGGTTCTTGTATACGGTTGTCGGGGTGGTTTTGGCTTTGGTGACTCATGGGGTGGTGAGGATCAGGAATGTGAATGTGCAGAGGACGTTGATGATTGCTGCCATGTTCGTGTCGGTTTGGGCTGTGAGGAAGGTTGTTTATCTTGATAATTGGAAGACCGGGTATGGCGTCCATGGATACTGGCCGACGAGTTGGCGTTGAAGGCGGTGCCTTGTTTCTGAGGCCTGATTGAGGTAGCTTCGTTTCGTTTTCATTTGATGTAGTTGAAAAAGTTGTGGACTAAATTCGACTAGATTGTGCTGAAGTCTGAACCTCTCTTGGAGAATTATCCTGTAACCTATGTTATATTTGCTTCGATGTTGGTTAGATAAATACACGAGGAATATCTATAAGAGTTGCTTCTAAGCATCTCATATGCCTTATTGCAGCTTCGCTTTGAGTTTATATACTCCTAGTTGATGTCTGAAATAAATGCTTGTTTGGTACTTTATATATCAAGTATCAACAATTTGAGCTGAACGGATGTGTGGCTTTATCATACTTGTTAGTTAATGAATTTGTTTCGTGTAACCTCCAGATAAACCATGTTGTTTCCCATGGAGTTCATGGTATTTGTTGCAATTTTGATGTCTTCGTTTAGCATGATGTCTGGTTAGCGTGCTGTGAGAATGCCTTTGAGCTTATTTTTTGGTGCTACATGGTGATATTTGGATGAGTAACAAACGTGATCAGAGTGTATTCTACTATTTTCCCATTGAGATGAAAGTTTACAGATTTTGTTTTAAACGCTGCAATGGAGTTATCTACTTGACAATTGCTGAAGTTTTTCTCCGTTTTGTTGGGAGCTGCAATGGACTTGAGAAACTGGTTATGGTGTGTGATTCTATTGTTTTCTGGTATCTATATAGATCAATCTAAGGGTTCCCTCACATGTTTTATTCTATATCGATGGATTCTGGTATATCTAGTGTGCTTCAATGTAGATGGATTCTGGTAGCTCTTGAGGATATATATAGCATTAAAATCTCCACGAGTTTTTTTTTTCCTGGTCTAAGATAACTCGCTAACCGTTTTTCCTTCGGTCATTTAGATACATTGCCTGCCCTTTACCACTCCTGTAACTTTGGTTGCTTTGCTGCACTGCTGGCAAATTATAACCCATATATTGAACATTGGCATCTCCCATGGGATCTAAGACCCTGAAACCCTGGTAGTTGCTACAAGCAGAATATTGTTTCGACTAGAGACCTGTTGGAATTGAGTTAAGATGATCCTCTGAATGACTAGAGTTGTTGATTTATACGTGCGAAGAGACTGTTTTAGACATGATCTTGAATTAAATGCCTTGGTCCATTGGTTATTTGTGACATGAGTGTAGTTTTTTTCCCAGGAAAACAGAATGAAGTCGAAACTTGATTCTGATTATAAGAAAAGACATTGGTACAATGTGATTCCGTGTCGACGAGGACATGCTGTCTATTCAGAACTACTAATAACTAATAAGCCATGAGATCTCCTTGATTTCAGGCGTTTCAGCTCTCAGGATTCATCTTTTCTTCGGTGCACTTAACTTTGCCGACCTGGGTGACGCAATAAAGCTTAGTGGACGGCTGAAAAGGGCATGGATTCTCATCTAAAACAGATATCTCATTGTGCCTTTCTTGGCGTAGAATCACAGCATACTCCATCTTTTTTGACTATTCAGTCTACAATACCCTTAATGCCCCTGCTCGAAATGCTATCCCTATCCCCTCTAGGAGACTTCTTTAGCAATTATTGTTAGCTCGTGAGGTTATTTTCGTGACAAGTATTCAAAAGTGGGACCGCCCAAGAGCCGTCCCATAGCTTTCCCTGATTTTATTACAAAGCTTGGCCTATATTTATATCCTTGCAAGAATCGTTTCGATTGGAAGGTGCAGAAGGAAGCCATGGAGGAGCAGGTCGAGGTTGTCGGGAGAGCGTTTGTGGATCATTACTACAATCTCTTCGATAATGATCGCCCATCTCTGTCTTCCTTGTATCATGAAGCCTCGATGCTCACCTTCGAGGGGCAGAGGATTCAGGGTGCAGAGGAGATCTCGTCGAAGCTCAGCTCTCTGCCATTTGATCAATGCCGGCATTTCATCAGCACTGTCGACTCACAACCTTCGCTCTTCGACGGAGGCATCCTTGTTTTCGTTAGCGGTAGTTTGCAGTTGTCTGGAGAAGAGCATTACTTGAGGTTCAGTCAGGTGATCACAGTGATTGACTCGCGATAGTATTTTTCATTCCTGGATTCTATGTTAATTTCTCGAGACAGCTGATACTTCAGATTACATAGAAAATGGTCTTGTGGTGTTGATATGACTCCTCATTTCTCGTTTCTGCTTGCTTTACATTGTTGCAGATGTTTCATCTGGTTCCTACTCCGCAAGGAAGCTTCTACGTGCAGAACGACATATTTCGTCTCAATTATGGTTGATCCATTGTTTGCAAGCTTCGACTTAGTGCCAGATTCCGGTGCCCATTATGGACATACTGCGACTCTGTTATAATTTCTTTTACCCTTGTATAGCAGCAGAATAAGATGCGAGCATAATGTTTAAATGAATCCAACAATCTTCGTCAATAAATTGCGTGAACTTTCGCTATCGAATGCTTTACTTACAGGAAATCTCCTCAGGAAAATTTTACAAGAACATTTACAGTCAGCATAACTTGACAAAATCGATCTATAATGCTAATTAATTTTGCACATGTTCTCCCTCGAATTCTTTATAAGAGGAAGAACAGATATTGGCCTTTATAGAAATAATAAAACATTTCCCGCGTATGACTCAGGTTGACACGAGCAAAATTCTCTTTCTAAATAGGTGTTCCCGAATCCCGGGTAATTGGTATTAGGGTTAGTCGATGGTGAGACATCCGCATCAATGTCGAATCGCGATTCGCTTGCCATTGGTCGCTGTCCTCGAAGGCACTGTAATGACGCCGAATCCACGGGTTCGCTCAATCACCGATCTTCGCGGGCGATGGATGTGAAGCGAACTCTGTGTACTTCATCGAGGGCAATCGCAGCAGCATAGAAATGTGTGTATCCAGGTGCTTTTCGGGTTCATTCCGTCGTATGAGTTGATTACATGTTAGTGTTCATCGTGCATCGGTAACCCATCTCTCTTGTTATTTGCAAGAGGGGTTGAAGGCTCTTTTTTCTTTTTTCTTTTTGAGTTTCTGTTCATTCATGATGGAAATATCTAGGTTTGTGATCAATTTGTTGCCAGAATTTATCCATAGGTATCAGTCGTCAACCAATTCCATGGAGCGTTATCAACCAATTTCGCATTGAGTTGTCAATCGAGTTACATAGAGAGTTATCGACTATTGTTCCATGTGTCACCCCTCCCATGGTAATATCACTCTATTTAAACCGGAGTGACACGTCTTCATTGATCAGTTCCTTACAATGCCTAACTAGGCTCCAATCGCATGTTACATAGGCCGCTATGTTAAGATATACATTTTGTGGGTCTTCTACCATTAGTTTGGATTTTTAATAGAGTCGATTACTCAACATGATATCAGAGCAGGTCGTAACAAGAGATCTCGATTTCGATCCCTTTCTCTCCCATTTAATATCACCTATGTGGTTTATTTATATGAACCTTATATACCACTTGGTATGGGTTGGACCAGTGATGTCCACACTCCATGCTCTTATGGACTTTCGTCTGAGGGGAAGTGTTAAGATATACATTTAGTGGGCCTTCTATTATCAATTCGGATTTTTGATAGAGTTGGTTACTTGATACGCTGTGAGCCTATGACCCTGCACGATTATGGAGTCGGTAGGTTCAAGGGTACTCGTGGCATTGTTACCCTCCTGATATCTTGAAGCCTTCTGATGATATGTCTAACACATGGCTTGTTTTTCCCTCTTTTGGGTTCCCTTCGAGTATAGTTAGAGTTCTTGTATCCAGGTCGAACACAGCCGTGCACAATGTGTACAGCATTGGTCCTGAAAAAAAAAAACGAAACAAAAGTCGGATGCTATTAATGTGAGATGTTCGAAAATGATTATGAAATTACTGGATGCTTGAATACCTGTCATGTATATTGGGTATGTTGTGTCGTCTGCATTTCCAAGAAGCAAAAGGAAGTCTTCTTTTGATTGTTTTGGTAATGAGGCTGCTTTTCTTTGTCTGCTTATTGAGCTTTCATCGTGTACCTGTGGAACAAAGGTAACTACGTTTCTGTCATTTCCGAGTCAATTGGCAGCAAGAAATAATGCACACAGAGCCACAATCAATATATTGAGACCGAATTGTTCTATGATTGGCTTGGCTATGCAGAAATTATTCTTGATCTACTGGTTGAATCAAACCTGTCTCAAAATGCTAGTTGCAGTTTCATTTATGTACGGATTACTTACTTGGTTAACATGAAGATGAAGATACATGTTGGCATGGAAGAATGGAGTTGCAGAAACTTCATGGACTGAACTCCGGTTCCTTGATGCTGTTTCGACATTCAGGATCCTGCGTGCCCATATATCAACAAGATTGTAACTGTGTCCGACTGACACTTCTGCTGAACGGATTCTCTGAAGTTCAAGGTGAGTCTTTTAGATATTCTGCATTGTTAATCTAGTAATACAAATATTGGTACAGAATTTCTTACACTTAGAGCGTCATTCATGCTTGTTGCTTCAAGCAGGTCTCTGGAAATGAAGTTCCTGCCAATGCCGCCAGCTGCAATCTCTGTTTCTGATGGTGGTACCGAATCCAGTGTAAACGCCTGCACGACATTTTCAAGGTAATTTATGATTTCTGGTTGATGTTATCTTTGCGTAGAGGTGGAAGCAGAGCGGAATCCTGTCATATGGTTAAGTGGTAAAAAAAACTTACTATTCCATCGCTGTTGAAACCAAAAGCACAGCTTGGGAGCTCCCCAGCATATGTATAGGCTACAAAAGACTTGCCATTGGAAAGAATAGCTCGAACCAAGTACCTGCCACGCAATACGTTTTCACTGTGGTATCATAACACTTCACAAAAGCCATGCTTCTTATCAAATTTAAATAATTTCAGATATCTTGCCAAGGGGATGATGACTTTATGCTTACGTGTGACCAACGAGCGCAATGTTCCCATCTTCATTGTGTGCTGCGATGGCCATGCTATCGCTCACCACTAGAACATCTGAACAATCATCAGCAATGCCATGACGGGTGTCTTGTGATCCTTCCTTTTGTATGAATGGTAAAATCTCCTTCCTGAAGTTGATTAGGATGACCTGCAAATAATGAATGCTCAGATTGCAATTTGCAAGTAATATTCTTTTTAAAGCGATCTGGTAACATGCAGGCGCTATGCCTGGACGCAGGAGTAAACTCCTTGGTGCATGGACTGTTCTGTAAATTTATCCTCAAGGTAACGTTTCTTTCGTCAACCTTGTTATTGTACAGTAAGTCTTATACGTCTCACGAACTCACTAAGCAGAGTGTGAATTAAAACATAGTTGTTGGAACATGGTTGATGATTCTCGAATACTAGGCAGGACTCAGAGCCTGCTCGTAGGAAAATTCTTACATCGAATCGTGACTGACCACCGACCTTAACAAAACTAACGCTAACTAGACGAGTATGACATATATGACAGGTTTCCTTACATCGAGTTCAGGAACGCCACTTCCCTCCGCAATCCCAATAAGTTCATCCCAATACTCGGGATACTTCTCCCTATGCATGTCGCATAGCTGCCGGACTAGCGACTTCCCTGACGGGGTTAGTGCGAATGGCCGGAGCTGGTCTCGGAGAACGAGGTCGGTGTCTATCCTACTCTTTATTGTTGATGAAAATGTTACCCCCATTTGGTATCCCATTCCATAAGCACTATGACATGGACCAACTTCGAATATCTTCATGTTTTCAGCCATTGCTAGCTCTGCTTCTTCCTTGTTCTTTCTTCCATGTATGTGTTTGTGGCTTTGTGTATGAATTTTGCTGCGCTTAGAAGAATCTTATCATGTTAGCTTTTGATTCCGCTTTGGGCTATCCTGTGGGCCTATATGGTTCTTCTTGGGCCTGATGTTATGCCCAGTATCGATCGCTAGGCTGATTGGTTCTGACTTTATATATTTATAATAGATATTTCTTTTAAAAAAAAGGTTATTCAATGGATAAATCTCTGTCATCCGTGCTATATGTTGTATCCATGCTATCGTATTATATGGTATTTGATCTGCTCTATGTGCTTATTGCTTGGTATTGATTCATGGGACAATGAAACCATTCAATTCGATGATTTTTGTCGGGATTACTTTATAACTGATCGCAAAACATACAAATTACAAGTCTTTCTCCTCTGCAATATTTATTTTCCATTCCTGTCAATATTTTTCATTATACTGGTTGGCTATACTAGCTGTTCATTCCGGTTTTTAAATGACAGAACCATATGTGATGATTGGGTGATAATGAAATTAGATAAATCCTAATCTTCCGCAATTCATATTCCACTTGTGAGCTGTATCTGTTCACAGAATCTTACAAATCGTGGTTTCATAATATCATACTCAGTTTTCTATAGCAATACCACCAAAACGTGCCTCCAATCATCAATATATTGTAAGAACTTTTGGCTTGAAGTTTCAAGGTTTGCCATTAGAGCTCTATCTTTTCTTTTGAAGGCTTTCTAGTATTGCCACGGTCGAATCACATCCTAGACAAGGCCAAAGGGAGTTACATAATGTATCTGATAGATAGCGACTACAAGTTTTATAGTAATGTGATGTTGTATCATTTCTGTTATGAGTCTATGACTCTGCCACAGTAGCACTAGGAGAGATTTGTCATGATCCCTGTTGACAAATCAATTTGTATAACATGTGAACCAATGGATGACATGTGACTCTTTCTGAATCATCAATCTACCACACTACCACAAAAAATAAACAAAAGCCTCTCATTAGCTTGTAAAAAAAATTGTCTTAAAAATAAACAAAGATGCACAATCAATGAACCTTTTGTCTTAAAAATAATTGTTTTAAAAATAATCCGATAACTATCTCGTTGGACACATAAACTGATCTGCGAACCTCATGTATTTTTTGCATTGTATCATTGTCTATCAAGGTGCAGGTTTGGACTGAAAATGATAGGTGAATGTGGGAACGAGTCCAATAAAAGTTTTACTAGAGGTAATGTAGATGTAACTATGTTCTCATCTTCCATGATCACTCATTCTTATTGGTCACCCTCCATGTTGAGAAGGGCATTCTTGATCATCTCTTTCACTTTCCCTCACAACTCCCAAAATGCACCAACACGCCAAATCTAAGCTCCATCATCTTGTTCATTTCCTTGTACTCAATTGATCTGTTTGGTACCATTGAGCTCTACTCTACAAGCTCATCTTCCTTTCTCACTCCCTATACCATATCCATCATCTTCATATCCTTTTTGCATACATGGCTTTTGCCCTCTTCAACATTCTCCACAAATAAAGACCTCCTTGTTTTTATCCACGTTGTGAATGATCTTGCTTGTTACTCAAGACTTGAATGAGATATCAAAAGTGTAAAAGAAAGCAAAAAGAAGAAGCCTTGCTTTGTTTTTTGTCATTGAACTCCATATCTTTTGTTGTTGAAGACTTGTAGTTGCTTTCATCGACTATTTTATTTACCATTCTACTACTTTGTCCTTGTGTATTCAAGTTTTTGTTCGTGAATTCGAGCGCTCGTGAGCTCGTGTTACCCACCCTTTGTTTCCGTCCTGTGTCGTTCTCAGTCACGATCTCTTCCGCAATGACAACAAGAATGAAAGGTTTCTGCAAAGGATTCAAATACATTTCCCACTTCTTTGGTAAGTTTCCTACTTTCTCTTCTCCTTTATAATATTGTATTTTCCTTGGTAAAAAAAGCTATGGATTTTCTCATATGTGATTGAATATCTGAGAGTACAGTGGCGAAGGAACGCGAGATGGAAATAGGGTATCCGACGGATGTGAAGCACTTGGCTCATATTGGCTGGGATGGTCCAGATCACGGCAGTGCACCAAGTTGGGTAAATGTTCTTGTCCATCTGTTTTATAATACGGTGCTTGTTTTGGTGTTTTTGGTTCTATTTGTATTGAAGTTCATATAGGATTCGTGTGATGAACGATTAGTACTGTAAATTGCAGATGAGTGAGTTCAAAACATCAGCTGATTTCTCTGTTGCATCAGTGGGTAGTACATGGTCTTCTCAAGGTATGCAACTCCTTTCCGTGTCAGGAAATAGCTCAACCGTCGATACATCTAGAACAAGTGAACTCGGTTTATCGAATTCCATATTCAAGATGTCGTTTCTTTATAAAAACTCTTAGATGGATTATGATGGGTGGACATGTCGGCTGCATGCCTATATCGGACCGGTAACAATGTTATGGCCGCGATCACCACATAGGTGGATCGGCAAGGTATCATGTGAGTTAAAATGATAACCTTGGTGTGCATCAGGATTCAGGATTTCTTGATCCGCACGATTCAAGCTGTGTTTAATTGAGACAGATATCCATTTCTTGCAAGATTTTGATTAGTTCATCTAAGTGATGTTGACAAAAACCAGCCCCTTCATACTTTGCATGTTGTTAAATGAAGTTTGGCTTATATGTCACGGGCAATGGGTAAAAAGAACCCATGTTTTTGTGTCCACTTCCAGCCTGTGATTATGTCCATTTTGGTCAGGACTTTCATGTGCCATTTTTCCCCTTTTGTCATGGTACCTTATAGGTATAGCATATTCTTCATGGTTGCCCATCTACCGTTACACGAACCTTAGGCTTAATACGGCATCGTCATGAATAATCTTGACCTTACTCATCATGTAAATGGCACCCTGGTGCACCAGGTTTGGCTATTTCTGAGTTTTGGACTGTTAGGGTCGGGGGAGACTGAAGAGTAGTAGGACATTAGAATCCGTGCGAAAGCAACATGTTAGCATGAATTGAACTCATATCCTGCTCCTTAAGTTTGAACCTATAGGTTGTTGGCTCATCCTTGTTATGCATGCGGACATCTTTTAATAGAATAGTCATTTTACACTAACTGAACATGGTAAAAGAACATAAGGAATACTAGCCAGCAAACCATTGTGAATCGGCAATTGCTTATATCTGATGTCGCAGGACTTGTGAAAGATTTTTAACTGAACTTTTTTTTTTTGGGACAGATTTTGAACTGTTAAGGGGACGACATCCGTCCTCGAGCATGTTCAGCAACTTTCCTCCTACAAATTTGCCTGGTATTCCCAAGAAGCAAAAGAGGAAGAAGGGAAAGTCATCATCCTTGCCAACGAAGTCCAGTTCTTCCCCCAAGTCGAACTCCTCTAGAGGTTCATCTCGTTTGTCAAGGACGACGACTTTGCATGGAAAAAATGACAGCAGAGGCCTGGAACTATAGAAAGTAGAGTTGCAAGTGTATCTTGCAGGTAGGAAGGATGGAATTCGCTATTTTAGTGTTCCTCAAAGATCTAGAACACGAGTAACCATCCTGAAAACGAAGATGAGATTCAAGGCGGAAACGATGAAGCAAGATTCATGAAGAAGTCATAGATCCTCATCAAGGACGGAGAAGTACTTTCCATTGCAGGAAAATTTTATCTGCTATGTTTTCAGCCACCAGATTCGAGGAAGAATGGCTCATGTGTTGATAAAATGTTGGATACAATGGTTGCTTTTCTATGAAAACTTTTTCTTCGTTAAAGCCCTGGGATTATTCGAAACTGGTCTTTGGCATTGGATTAGCAGCTTCAACATTTAACAGCAGAGTGTATAAAACCATGAGAGATATACCTGACATGATACCAAATGTATATAAGAGGACTCTTGCGTTTCACAACCTTAAGGGCTTTGTCGTCTGTGAGTAAAGACACGGAGTTCTAATATGAAGATCTGGGTGTTCAAAGATCGCGTTCAAAGAGCATCAGAGGAAGCCGGTCTGGTTTCCTTTCGCTTTTCTTAGAGCATTACCTCGAGTAGGGACTTTCTAGTTATAGTAGTGAATAACCTTCCTATTCAGCCTCAGTCAATCTGGATTGCTACATGTGATTTAAATAGGATGCCCGACCTAAGAATGAAAATGAACAATCTTGTCGCTCGATCACCATGACCATCACCCGACCATATAAAGACGTCGTGGTCAAAGTAACAAAGGACGGTCGTAGGTCCCCAATCGCTCGCAAGTCGCAAGTAGAGTAGATCCATGACAAATGCATTGGTTTTTTTGGAACAAGTCGTTCTAAACAAGTAATTGACCAGGAATTGGTTTTAACATAGGATTAGTCACAAATTGCAGTTTCATTTCACTATAGCCATTGTAGAATCTATAAGTTTAGCCAGGGGACCTCCTAGATTAGGGAGTGGATTAACCATAGAAAATGACTCGTCATTTTGTGTTATGTTGATCCAAATGATTAAGAGTTTGGATTCACTGAAGTAGGCTCCGAATTCAAATTTTTCGATGATGAAACCAGATGTTAGACAGATTTAAACCAACTTGTCCATCCTTCAAACTTGCCACCACAAGTTCATTTCCAAGTTGAACTCTCAATTTGGACCATAACATGGATGCCTATAGCCATCAATTCCCTTTACACCAAGTAAGTTTCATGTTATTGTCAAATCTACTCAAAGTGACTAGAAATAACACCCAAGTTCTTTCCCAGCTCTGCCTAAGAACAGAATCATAAAGCACTCAAATAGGAAACATTGCAAGCGAAAGCGAAAAGGAAGAAGGCGCAATGGTCATCTGAAGGAGGATTGTACGATCAAGATAGCGAAAACAAGGCACCATAGGCGGTCTATTATGCACGACGATGGTAATCATGAAAAGCGGAAAACAAACTTCCTCCAAGGGCTTGAAGATCTGTAGTGTCATCACAGCGCTTCTCCTCATCGCGTTGCTTGTTGTCTTGATTGTTCTATGTCTCACCATCTTGAGGCCTATTGAACCGGAGATAGTCGCCCAGATAGTAAAACTCGAGGAACTTCAGTGGCAAACGTCCCCTAGTCCTAATGTCAGTGTCTCGTTGGGGCTGATAGTCAAGATTTATAATCCAAATCATGGTAGCTTCAGATACGAGAACAGCACGATGTACCTCAGGTACTATGGGGACGTCGTGGCTACAGCTACAATACAAGAGGGTGAAATTCCACCTTTGAGGACGGGCAACATAACCACAATCGTTGGTGTTGATGGTGAGATGCTGAAGGCGGTAGGAAACTTCAGCGGTGATCTTAACACAGGGAGCATATATCTTGCATCCTCGGCTACATTAGTTGGGAAAGTGAACATATTTGGTTTGTTCAGGATCAAAGTTACCGGTTTTACGGGCTGTGAGGTGGGAGTTCTTCTTAATGATCGTGTCGCTTCTCCAAGTTGCACTTATCAGATGAACTTCTGATGGGATTTGTATCGGATGTCGCAGAGGATGCTAGATGGCTTATGTAGCAGCGAGAAAGGGCGACAGGATGTTTACATGAGTAACAGAGCTTGTGTTAATAAAGAGCATTCCTTTTTGTACAGATAGATAATGAGGATGTTCTTTGTTTCTGGTATAATGATATTGATATTATAGTGAATGCCATTTTGGACAAGCTTGTTCTGGTTGTTCTGCTGTTCTTGATCGTCCTGAACTCACGACCATATTACCTCGAGAAAACGATATATATCTGTCGCCCAGACGGCTAACCTCGAGCCGATTGCATTAGCAAAACTCTACTTGTTTAGCAACGTTAATAACTCGTTGGGGCCACTGTAGGCACGGTTCATGATCCGAATCACCACAAATACAAGAATGCCACAGTTGTCCCGTGTCGTAATGATTTCGGGGTTGATTAAGATTGCAGGATCTAAAATGAAGTTGAAATCTCTTGTCGCACTGATCTGCTGGTTTAGTGGAGGATTGCCAAGAAGAAAAAACTCATAGATGAAGTGTTGCTCGACATGTGATCTTTTGCTGGGGAAATGACTATAGTTTTAGGAAGAAGAGTTAATAAAACACGAACTCAGGACATTTAATCTCGTATGCTCTGATATCATGTTGATATGTTAACACCGTGATCCAATGCAGCGTGGAAACGATCATGCTAGTTGCTGTCATGATTGAGAATACCTAATCACATTTTGCATAATGAATTCGACAACGCCAACAAGTGGTGAATATAATGGAACAAAGGGCATATGACTTTCATCGGTATCTATAGCATCCAACATACCTCAAAATCCGTACAATAAAAACAAAACATTAAAAAAAACCTTCTATTGAGATCTTCCTAATATGTCGGAGATAAAATACATAGCTCAAAATCTTATACACAAAATTTACAAAAAAAATGTTGGATCATCTCAGTTTTCATGATATACGTCAAAGACTCATCCTACAACATTCTAAGAAAATCATTGTTTAATCGATACATATTTTTATAACTAATTATAACTAAAAATATTCACATCAGTTACGTTTAACAGATTCTTTATTTTATCTCTAAAATCCATCTTTTATATTTTTTCAATATCTCTACTTTTTTTAAAATACATCATATTCACTATTATACAATATATAATATTAAAATAACAATATCTAAACAACTTTTTATTACTCTATCCTCCCACCACCTGCATCCTCTCTTCCTACTCCTCATGCCACCACGGCCCAATTCGGAATCTTCACCCGCATCAACACCTCGTAATGATCACTCGCATCCAAAGCCGATTTCCTCGGGATCAACGACGCGATCTTTGACCCGTTTGTCGTCGAAGTGGACTACCACGATCAGAGATCAAGCATCACGTCTTCGACGAGATGAGTCTTCCGTCGCCGCGAAAAATAATCAGAAGGATGGAGAAGGAAGTGATTGTGCGCGGGAAAAAAAATTCATATTGGGCCAGATTGCTACAATGATCCACTGGATTTATTTATTTCATTAGTGTATCCGTCAAAAGTACTTCTTCGATTTCTCGATCTCAAGTTATCTTTTCAGTGTTGAATTTCAACTGGGTATGTGTGTTGACTCGTTGTTGGTATTCGGGTTGGGATTCAAGTTGTGAGTTTGTGAGAAAGATTCGATTTTTGGAGGTGGGTAGGATGTGATTGGTGAAAATGGATGTGGGATTTTGTTTGGGGGTTAGGGTTTTGTGGGAGTTGTGTTAGGGTATTAGGAAATGGTTTTTCTGTTGTTTGCAATGGTGTAAGACTGTGTGCATCTCGTTGAGTCAAGAGGTAGGCTAAATTGTACATCTCCACAAAACCCTAACCCCCAAACAAAATCCCACATCCATTTTCACCAATCACATCCTACCCACCTCCAAAAATCGAATCTTTCTCACAAACTCACAACTTGAATCCCAACTCGTTGTCGGGTATTCGGGTTGGGATTCAAGTTGTGAGTTTGTGAGAAAGATTCGATTTTTGGAGGTGGGTAGGATGTGATTGGTGAAAATGGATGTGGGATTTTGTTTGGGGGTTAGGGTTTTGTGGGAGTTGTGTTAGGGTATTAGGAAATGGTTTTTCTGTTGTTTGCAATGGTGTAAGACTGTGTGCATCTCCTATCAATGACAGGAATACCTCGATTGTTGTTTTGGTTTGGTTGGAGTTGGGTATGTATGAGGATGATGAGTCATAATGCTGATTGTGGAATTTAGATTGTAATGGTTGTTGGATTGAATTTTTGGAATCATATTATGAGATTGTAATGGGTTTTATGGGATTGGGATGTGATATGGCACATCATGATGATTGATGTCGCACAGGAGATTACATGAGACGGAGGAGAATTGCATCGTCATATCAATTTAGCCTGCCCCTTGTAATGAGATAAAGGCTTGGTTTGTTTTTGTAGGGTTTATAGAATGTTTTTGGTTATGGTGGGATTTTGATTGTGGACTGGAATTAGTCTTTCTGTTCGGTATAAGTGCAAGAGAGGAATGATGGCGGGACGCAGGTTAGGGTATGGAGAATGCTGCATAATGTATAAATTTCATGGACTTTTCCTTACGAATTGCAATTAGGTAAGTTGTTGGTAATATGTGGGGCGTTAGGGGTTTAGGGTATACAGTTAAGTGCGATTGGGATGAGGGAGGGGATGAATGTGGTTTCTCATGAAAAGGGGTAGATTGAGATGAAAGGAAAGGTTGACAATGGTTGCTCATTGTTGAGATTTGCTGGACAAACAAGTGATCTGGTGCTCGGTGGCTGAGTGCAGCTCGGAGGGATGGCTCAGTTGGTTAGGGGAATACATTTTTCGGATTTTCGTTGGGTTTGTTAATAATAGCCAGTGAATACCGATGGAATATATTTATCGCATTCCATCTCACGGATTTTGATGTGTTGTTTTTTATTTCCTTGGCGTTTTAGCTGGAGGGGAACTCTCTTGGCATTGCATTTAGTTTCAATATGATTGAAGATGGTTTGATTAGCTAGAGCTCTTCGGTCGAAAAGGTTTTTGACGACTAACTAGTCATTGTTATGTTCTTGGGAATACTATGATAAATGTCAACGACAATAAGCTATAACCATGATTCATCAAGTTTTCTCTGTTGACAAGAACGTGATTTTTCATTGTAGGATTATTAGATGTGGATTTCGAAGATGCTGATTCATCATCTGAAGTCATCGCCAAAGGGTATGCTTTCTGTGATCGTTTCGTGAGCTATGAAAGATGTCCATTATTCAAGCCTATGCTGGATATGCAGCTTTTGAATTGCTGAGAACTGAGTTATTGTTCGTAAATAGATGGATGATTAACACAAAGTACTACACAGCTGATGTTTCGGTATGGATCGCTCATCTCCATGATGGATTCTCCCTCAGTTCCCTACCAAATAGCAAGAATTTGGCTGCCCTTGTGATGATCTTCGACATGAACGATGTTAGCTCCGTTATTGTGTTTGAGTTTCTATTTGCCATGTTAGCATATGAACTTTTCTTTTGACTTCACTTTCCTTTCATATATCTTCATCTGTAGCTAGCTTCCTTGGTTGCGCTGAAAGAGTGGGTGGCTCGATCTGATATCCAGAAGTTCGATATCCTATTGTGCATTGGTAATAAAGTGGATCTTGTGCATGGTCATCCAGTCCATGTCGAGTACAGAAAACGTCTACAAAGGCTCGAAAACCCCCTTGCCTATACAGATGATGACTTCACCGAGTATGGAATTTGTGAAACCGAGGGAACCAGCTTGTTGGATAATGGGGAACTGTCTGTGGAGATCAAGAAGTCATGTCTAGAATGGTGCGCTGATCGCAATATCGAGTATCTTGAAGCCTGTGCTTCCAACATCGAGTTTGACAAATGTAAGCTTCTTCTTTTCTGTCAATTCGTCTTTACCATTTCATTTTCGGTCATTGAGATATAGGAGTAGATGCTAGCAGGGATGCTTTGTTCCTTGCGTTTTTTTCATATCATATGGAAGTTGGTTTCTCTGAGCTTTCGGTGATCACAAGTTGGTTTCTCTGAATTTGTTTGCCTTGACAGGTTTGTCAGTTGATGGTGATTCGCAAGGAGTAGAAAGACTCTTTGGAGCTCTCTCGGCCTATATGTGGCCCGGAATGGCTCTGAAATCCGGAGACAAAATCCATACGCCATTGCTTCCTGATAGACCAGGTTAGGTGATCATCATCTTCACTCGTTTCATTCGAGAAGAAGATGTCTCGACCCTTCTCATGTGCTGTTTTTTTGGCGATCAGAGTTGTCCGAAGAAGAAGAGTCTGATTACGAAATCGAGTATGAAATATTATCTGGTGGTTCAGCGGAACCTTGGGACGATGCCGAAGAAAGATGGGTATCCGCAAATGAACCAGCTTCGTCCATCACCTCCGCGGAATCGCAGACAGTTGATGGCACGGGAACCATTCAACAAAACGGTGCTAGCCACGAGGAACTGTCGTTACCTTCAGCATCCTCCACGTCTTGGCCTGGAGAGAGTTCGGCAGATCACAGGGAAGTCATCGATGTGACGGACGGACCAATTGATTTCCATGATCCGGATAATGGCGGGCATCTTGAGCTGGACGAATTGGAACAACTGATGTCCGAAATTGGGAACACGCGCAACAGCCTAAGGTTGATTCCTGACTTTCAGAGGAGGGAAATGGCGGCGAAGTTGGCCATGAGAATGGCTGCCATGTTTGGAGAAAGCAGCGAAGGGGAAGAGGAGTTTGATTAACAGCGGAGGCAACGATGATCTTACTCGTCCGGTCACTAAAACATCGCTTTTTCAGTGGTTCAGTGCCGATTTTGAAGGCTGTGGGGTCGAGTTTTGTGTATTCGATATGAAAGTGCTTGCCTGTGTCAGTCTGTAATATGCCGAATATCAGAGTAAATAGAGACCATGTTCATGCTTATTGATCTTGTGTGGTTTTGACTCATATATTTATTGTTCGTGATGTTATGAAGTACTTAAGCTGTTACTCAAATCGTAGCTCGGTTGTTTCGAGAGTTCAGGTATGATCTCGATATTCTGTATGCACCCTTGATCACAGTAACTGAACAAGCACCCTTTTGATGCATGTTCAAGACTCTTCATGAGCCATTCCCTTCGGAAACCGATACAAACCGGCAACGTTTGCTATTCAGATCAAAGCAGTTTGAGACATGAGGTCATACCACTCTCGTCTTGTTTCCAACCTTGTCCCCTTCATGGATCTTTTTCCTTGTAAAAAACATGCGCTCTGTCTTTCATTTTTAGTGGTTGGGGTCAAATTTTCAAGGTTAGGCTACATTGCTTTGGTGTGACAACCGCGTGTTGTACTTTGTTCTCCATTTTTTTCCTACCACACTACGAACTTTCTTTTTTCTGACCCCCCCCCCCCCCCCCCCCCTCTTCATTTACAAGATGAAAGTTCCCAGACGCATGCGTCCAGCAACATGAATCTGGTGTTACTAACTTTCATGGAGTACGTTTTATGCGTGTTACACGAATCAAACTCGTTGTGATTGTAACACGTGCCTAGGTGTACAGACGATTCTGAAAGTCCACACCCAAACATCTGTGACACCGCTCGAAGTTGATCTCGATAGAGAGATGCCTTGCTCTAGTATGGTAGTAGTATTAGACAAAGCGATGTATGTGATGATGATCCATGTCATATCATGATCCAACGGTCCGTGCAAGTTCAGGCTACATCAATCTAGGCCGTCAATTCGTGGGACCACATGAACAAATACACGGTACATTTCCCATATGATGTGACCACCAAATGAACACAGCACGTCCGCAAATTCCCCATGTCACTTTTAAAAAAAAAATTAATAACATAACGTACCGAGTCAACTCGGCCGAGTCTCATCTAGTAGTGTAATATGGGCCGTCGAAGAGCCTTTTTTTTTTTTGGAACAAAAGGGAGGGACAGAGTATCATGGTGTTGAGGGGCCTTTGTGGCATGGAATGATCAATGGCACCGTTGAATTGTAAAATTTGAGTCAAATCGCTTGTATCTTATGACTTGTGGGGGGCATCTAAGGTTGTCGCTGGAAAAATAGTTGACGGATGATAACTCGGATTCAAACCTTTTAATGATCATCATGAATTTTGTTTATCAATTAATTTAATTTCTATGTACGTGAAGTATCGCATGTCGTAACGAGTTGGAAGATCCAAAGGACATGACATGGCTCTACATGACTCCATCTAATACAATATTAAGATATGGGACGAAATAGATTGATTTGCTCCATATATGTTACGGAAAAAGGGATGATAGACATAGTTATAATGGTAATTGATGTACTACTAATCACTGATAATTTTGTCATTGAGAAGGTGATCAAGCTTCTCCTGCTGTGCTTTTTTGGGTAGTTCCTGGGCTCTCAATTAAAGAAGCTACATGTCTTTCCACAAAAATTAGTGCATGTCTTGGTCCCATCATGAAAATATCTAACCTACCATGGGGGCCTGCATGTGGAAATGATTCTACATTTTGAGTAACACTTTGGGTGCGTTACTGTTGTTGCTAGTACACTGATATAATATTATAAATTGAAAAAATTATGTTATAAGTTTAAAAATTTATATTATAATTTGTCGAATATATACGATAATATTTTAATTATAAAATATATTAAAATATGATTATATATATTTTAATAATTTATAATACAAATATTATGTTCGCTCGAAACACGGTTGAGATCTCGGCACGATTTCAGCATACTCTGGACGCACGATCGGGTTAGACCATGTAAAAGATGACATGAATGTGCATTGTTTTAGGTAACTATTCAGATTCGCGGCTTTCATCCAACAAACATATTTTTATACGTTTAAACATATTCATTAGACGATTTTCAACCATCCAACATATATATTTACATACTCATCTTCAATCCTTCACAAATACAATCACTATTCATTAAAACACAAATCCACTAGAGAAAACCAAATTCCTTCGTTACAAACAAAGAGGAATCTAAGGAATTTGTTGCGTTCGTTTCTTATCAAATTCGTTGAAACTTAGTCGTATCTTGAAGAGATATTTACCTACAACCCTAAACAACATAGATTGGGGACAGTTAATTCCTTCAAGAGGACAATATGTGCGATTCTAAGCCGAAACGTTGAAGACCGGGTGTTCTTGTTGGTCGTTGAAGATCGTTTACATCATTTGAAGAATTTTGTACATTATTATACTAATATTTTATATACATCCTAGTAATATATTACAACGAAAATCATCAAAATATGATATATTTTTTAATGTAATTATTCAATACCAAAAAAGAATACAAATAATCAACTGTTGGTATTGCATGTGAATTTTAAGCCGTTGGTTCATTAAAATAGTGATCAGTATTCAGTGGCACTTTGAACCGTGTATTCTGTGTGGTAGGCTCACATGTTTCATGATTATTGACCACTGTTTTCTGTGTCTCAAGATTCATTTCATGTTGAAATAATGGAAAACCGTGGGATTCAATGTGAAGTTAAAATTTTAGACCCCGTAACGGTGATCATCAAGTTCAATTATACCAATACAATATAATGTCAAGAAAAAGGGTTTTGTGAAACAGCAGCGACTGCTTCAACAAAAAAATAGGAAAATTTTGAAATTTAAAAAAAAAAAAAGACAAAAAATCAAAATCACTTGTTTTCTTCTTTAACTGCGCCCGTTAACGGCCGCTGCTAATGTTATATTTTTCCACAAGAAAAATACTCATTACACATCTAGAATGAAAAATGAAAACATGGCACATCATACTTTCAGGAAGTGATCCCTGATTATACGATCAAAGAATAATTATTATTTATCGTTACGTCAACATAATTAAAGAGTCCGAACTTAAACAATCTATGCATCATGTAAGGATGTCTCAATGGTAAAACCAATTCATGACTAATCGAAATCGAACGTGAGAATATCCTAAATTCTTATGAATATATTCTCCACTTTTCCTTGGTTCAGATGAATAAGACCGCTGAAATGTTGGCTGTGGCACGCCACAAAGGGCCGTTGTTGGAGGCAGCAAATTTGAAAAACATGACCCTTGCAAGCCATTTCTAGGCTGGAACTGGTAACCCACCCCCCACGCACGTGCTAACATCACTGCGCGTACCAACCACGAACACCACCACCATCAATCTTACTAGTTCCTACTTAGAGCGAATGATGATGATGTTATGTGATTAGTGATATAATATGATCTATGATAAGAGTTAAAAAATGATGAGTTTCTGAGGAAGATTAGGTATTTTGATGTGAAAAAAATAAATTTCACAATCATTTCAAATCGATAAAGATATATTATAATCAATATATAATGAAACAAATAATATGACTGTTGTTCTAGATCAAATTTTACATGCAAATGAGATTCTATTATTAAAAAACATAAAATACAACTCAATATGGACTCACTTTCTCTATGCAAATTTGAGTTTTTGTTATAATGATAGCCATATTTGGGATCAAAAATGTCAATGGTCATTTTTTGTCTAATGGCTAATCCAAACAAAAGAAAAAGAGAAATACCAAAAAAAGGCATCATTTTGTACACCATTCATTAAACAACATGGTCATAATATAACAAAATATCACTGAAACAATTAACAGAATTTAACAAATTAATATTATTTATTAACAAAATTTAATAAATTAATATTATTTATTTCCAAAATATAATAATATCTACATCAAAATAACAAGATGTATTGTACTTGTTAACTGAAATGATATGGTGTTCTTTCTTTCAGCACCGTAAGATCACCCACCAAACTCCTATATAAACCCTCTTCCACCAACACCCTTCTCTCAAAACCCCTCAACCTCTCCTCTTCTCCTTCCCAAACCCTCACCAAATCACCAATCTTTCACTCAAACTACCCCCAAATTCGTCGACAATCCCTTCAAATTCCACGAATCCATATCAAACCCATTTCAATTCACTCCATTTCCACATCTGGGTCGATCTCAGTTTCCCTCAACACCGATCGTTTCCCCTCACTTCTTTCTTCTGCACACAAGATGTTCGGCACAATGCGTCAACCAACTCAATCCCACACTCTCTTCACCGCAACAGCGATTCCTGTTTCGAAACAAATCTCGTCGTTCCAATGCGTTCAACCCTTGAAGGTTTCGATCACGAAACCGTTGTATGTGTCTTCGTTGGTGGGATCGGATTCGTTGTCATTAAGATACAAAAGTCGATCGATAATCTCGTGCAATGCCTACGAGGCGAACAGGTCTCAGCCTATTGATATCAGCATCGAGTTGCCCGATGTGGAATCCGAGGCTGCTCAGAAGCTCAAGATTGGGGTCTATTTTGCTACCTGGTGGGCTTTGAATGTCGTGTTCAATATCTATAACAAAAAGGTGCTGAATGCTTTTCCCTATCCTTGGCTGACGTCAACGTTGTCGCTCGCTGCGGGTTCTTTGATGATGCTTGTTTCTTGGGCTACGAGAATTGCTGATGCTCCCAAGACTGATTTCGAGTTCTGGAAAACTTTGCTCCCTGTAAGTGGTTGATGATACTTGCATAATTTATCATAAGGATTTGACGAATATTGTCTACTAAACTTAGGTGGGTTGAACAGAAATCAACGATAAGGATCATGACAAGATCAAATGATACTTATACTAAAGTTGGCTAGGATTATGACACCAAAAATTGTGGTTGACGTCACGTCGACAACTGGTCTAATCAATTTCTAGGAGGAGTTTGATTTATCGATCTGACATTTCTGACAATTATGTCATCATCATAGGTTTAATTTGTACCAACTTGAGACAACTTATAAATCTAGGAGATGAAAAACTGTGTACATTTTTCTTTCAATAACCCCTCACCTAAACTGCTAAACTGACGCTGAATAAGTTGAGCCAAGTTGGATGATATGAATTTAGGAGCTTTGATTCTTGTCTATTGGTTTCGACGTATAAATGATTCCTAGGAAGTTCTTTGCCACTTCTCATCTATGATCAATCAAGTTCTGAACATATCAGAATTGCAGCTTGCTCATGTGGATTAATGTGTTCAAGTTGGGGTTTGATGATATAGGTTGCAATAGCACATACAATAGGCCATGTTGCAGCAACCGTGAGCATGTCGAAAGTGGCAGTGTCGTTCACCCACATCATCAAGAGCGGTGAACCAGCGTTCAGTGTGTTGGTCTCGAGGTTCTTACTAGGCGAGACGTTTCCCATGCCGGTTTACATGTCTCTCATCCCCATCATTGGCGGCTGCGCCCTCGCTGCTGTCACCGAGCTCAACTTCAACATGATCGGTGTGTTCCAAGAACTTGCGACAGTTCATCCACCTTAGTCTTTCAATTGGTTCATGGAGTTGCTGATCTTTTGAGTTATTGATGTTGATCTCTATGTAGGTTTCATGGGGGCGATGATATCGAACGTGGCATTTGTGTTCCGCAACATCTTCTCGAAGAGAGGGATGAGTGGAAAGTCGGTTAGCGGGATGAATTACTACGCTTGTCTGTCCATGATGTCTCTCTTGATTCTCACGCCCTTTGCCATTGCCGTGGAAGGACCTCAAGTGTGGGCTGCTGGGTGGCAACAGGCCGTGTCTCAGATCGGACCACAGTTCGTATGGTAAACCACAATGACCAACTTACACAACCATTTTCATGTCCTAATATGTAGCCTTCATGTGCCAAATTTAGAATGACGAGCTTGATCTATCAGTCGGACACTTATATCACTGATGATGTGCAGGTGGGTGGCGGCACAAAGCATCTTCTACCACTTATACAACCAAGTATCATACATGTCCCTAGATCAGATCTCTCCATTGACATTCAGCATCGGAAACACAATGAAGAGAATATCAGTCATAGTATCTTCCATCATCATTTTCCACACACCGATCGGACCGATCAACGCTCTAGGTGCTGCAATCGCGATTCTTGGAACCTTCCTATATTCTCAGGTAAAACCCATTCACATGATAATAATAGCATGATGTATTCAAAACGACGTTTATGCAGCAGATTCATATTGTTTCGGCGTTGATGACAGGCGAAGCAGTGAAGAGGATATCAGCATCTGAACCAACACTACTATATGAGGCCGGAGAAAATAGGCAGCCAGCGGCAGAGAGCAGCGACGAATGGCTTTCTTATATCGGCGAGTTGATAGCTTGTTCTTTGATCATCTTCTCGTTTTCTATCTCAATGATGTCTATAGAATGTTAGATTTGTTTGTTTAGGTGTGTAGCTAAAGCTTTTGTTAGATACAGTATTAGTTTTGGGTTCTGCTTCATAAGTTCTTTGGTCGCGCTAATGTTTTGTGTATCTTCGATTCGATGTTTAGCCTGGGCGAAATAAAATGATTTGATTAGTAGAGAGGATTTTGGGTATTTTTCACTTCTATCTTGTCCATGTGTTATCTAAAGACAGATCAGAGCCCTTCCGTGGCTCTGTATCTCGCTCGATATTAGCTGAGCATGCTTGACTTGCATTCCAACTACGAAGATAAAACTACTCATCCTTCTCACATTCCGTCTGTGACGGAATATCTAAATATCATCTTGAATGATGGTCTTCCACATCAGGTAAGTTATGATAAGTTGGTGGTGATGCATCTAAATGACCTGGTGACATAGGATGACAGAGCAGGCCTTGTGACTCGTACCTTGTAAATCAAAATAAAAGGAACCAAGGAATTATCCTTGGGTATATTCCTATGCAAGAACATGTAGCATGTCTTGTGGACCGAACCAGCTAGTAAAACAAGTCGGTTACATTCAACGATAACGCTATCTGAAGCAAATACCGATAAATGCATTACCCTACATAGCATAACGTTTTGTCAGGATAAAAACTGGCAGACGATGCTGCCTACATCTTGTTCAGAGTTGTTACCAGCTAGTAAAACAAGTCGGTTACATTCAACGATGACACTATCTGAAGCAAATTCCGATAAATGTATTACCCTACACAGCATAACATTTTGTCAGGATAAAAACTGGCAGACGATGATGCCTACATCTTGTTCAGAGTTGTTACCCATATTTCAAATACATGTGTTGTAAAACAATCCACAGACGTCAGAGTTGTTACCCATATTTCGAATACATGTGTTGTAAAACAATCAAGTAGCATGCAAGCCATTACTGATGAAACGATGGAAGTTAATCAGCATTTACGTTCCATTGGAGCATCGAGATATAAGGATGTCTCGGCAGAGCGCCGAGGTGAATTTAGCCGCGATTGAATTCAAGCAAGTGGATTTATCACCAAGGCTAGAGTGTCATAAGATACATGTCATCTGTCGATACTGCTATGCATAAGACACGGATCAATGAAACTGAGCTTAGCAGACCTCTACATGCAAGACGACCTTGGAAATAATGCGCCTGGAATTTCAAAGGAGACAGGAGAACTTGAGATTCATACAATGCAGACATCTGCTTCAAACTCTCTGGAGATCTGGTGACCGAGATTGGGTCACCTACACTGAGGTAAACTTGCACAAGCTAAATTGAATCCCCGCAATGATTTTTGCTAATGATGCTTGCGCATTCAGGTACCATAGACCAAGACAGTAAAACTTGTCAGGTGACAAAAACTAAAAAAAAAAAAAAAAAAAAAAAGAAGAAGAAGAGGAACACCAGATAGTAATTAGCTTCATGTCAAAGTATGCTGCAAGCACTTGAAGGGGAGCATGTAAACTCGCATCAACTAATTATAAAAGATAATCATAAGCTGGCTGTGACTTGTGAGATCATGAATGACGAAAGGGTTATAGAAGCAACTCACGTTTACTGAGGCAATTCTTTGGATAAAGCATCATCCTAAGGCTAAAGTTGTATGACATCCACCAAGGTGTTCCAGCATTGTATACATGCTCGCCATCATCCCAAGAAATTTGGCAAGCTTGTAGATCTATAGCAATAGCTGGTTCCCTCCCGTGGATCTTAATCCAGCTTTCAGCAGCGGTTCTCTTTTCATCTTCATCTGAGAACTGTTTCTTACATTTCCCAAATGGATTCACTCCAGGATTGGATATTTCAGCGAGTGCACCCGTCATGTATATTGAATCACCCACTACCATATGCAGCTAACTGTGCTCGGATCTGCACACATAATAACAAACAAAAAACCATCATCTTGTTTTGTTCAGTAGACGAGTTTCATCGGTAATGTCGAGAACATTAGACAGCACAGAACTAAAAAAATGCAAAAGAGAAAAAGAAGCTTCATAGGCCAATACCTGATGTGTCCATCCTGTCAAGAGATTGATTGTACACTCGTACACAGAACTCTTCCAAGGCCATCCACAACCTTTGATTCCATATTTCTCCTCGATGATCGAGGATGGCCAAGGAACTTCCTTACAACCCAATATCTCAAGTTGGCACAGGAGCCATCCTTCTGTGCGATCTGTTCAGTACGACTTGTTGAATGATGAAAGAACAGAAATAGTGGAGGACAAAGGAAATCTATATTTTACGTAGAATAACACTGGAATGATCTTCTTCTATCTCAGTTCAAAACTTTAGCTAGCGATTGATTTCTTTCAACTGCAACCTTGGTATGAATAACCATGCCAAATTGCCCATGAAAAGATTTACAAGATTTTCACCTTCCGACGTTATTTTTGGTGCTAAGCGAAAAGGCCTCATGTAATGGGTCATTATTCCAACTGGCACTGGAGCAGCAGCAAGAGCAAGGTAGAGTTTCTTGACCTTTCCGTCCTGGATCAAATAAGAACGAACAAAAGCACTCATCGGATCAGCGATTAAAATAACAGGAAAAGTACCAGATTGTGTACTCTTATCTCTTCAAATTAATTCAAAAGAAGAAAATGAACGGAGCGTACTCGGAGTTTCTTATGACATACTGAACAGTACTCCTTGGTTCTGGCCAGGACAACACTGCAAACACATTACTTAGGGATTTACCGACTAGTTCAAGGAACAACTACGTAATGAGAAGTGAATTCATAGACTTAAAAGTATATCTTACCATCCTTCAGAGCAGTTATCAATCTGATGGGTAGTCAACAGGGGCTTAGTAAAACCTAAGGCACGAGTAGCAAAAGTGGCACAGCTTTCTTCGATGTTGCCTGATGTTCCCCCAACCTAACAATGATGCCTATTATCAGCGCCTCGTTAACAGTATTTTGATTCAAACAATAGCATGTAGACTCTAACAAAATACATAATCAGCCCCTAGAATGGTTCCTCATTTCAAAATTAAGAAAGACACATACAGAAGTACCAGCAGGTTTGTCGAGAACAACGTAAGAGTCTGTAACAGCAATTGTCCTTGATCTCCAATCAACTTCATAACACCTATTAGGCCATGAAAATGATACAATTTCAAACCGTGAATATGCAATAGCAGCTGTATCTGTCAGGTCAAGCGATTAACATACCTAGAAAGCGCTTAGGATGTACATGTACACGCAAATGAGTTCCAGGTTCAACATGCTCATCAACATGAGTAATCCTGAAGCTTTGTTGTGCCTCTAATAAGGACTTCCCTTTGATAAATCGTCTTTTCCTCAAGACATGAGGTGCTGTAAAATGTTTGTATAGCTCGATTTGCTCAGGGGTTGCAGTAGGTGGAGGCTTGGGACATACAAGCGCACCATATACAGCCCCGAACCGGATAAGATTTGTCACATATCTTGATCAATGGATTGTGTCAGCAATCACTCCAAATTTGATGCTAGTACACAGATCCAAAGTTTTGCTTACGTACTGTGAGACACTGCCTCCCTCCAGAACAACCAAGTGCTCAATTCTGGGTACACGATTCGTCGATGGACAGGGAAGCAGGCAATGATATTCTGACACACTTAAGTAAATAAGAAATCCATGTCAGGAAATAACTTGCTAGAAGAACTTGCAAAGGATAAACAAAAGAGAAAACCACAGAAGATCCTACATTCAGTGAAATCAATAACCAAACTCAAGAATCTAGACAAACCATATTACTTGACCTTCCTCAATCAAATTTTAAGTTTCATAACCATCACAGAGTGCACGCCGAGCATATTGCATTGCACCGAATTAACAGAAGTGAATTGAAGCCAGCAACTACTGTAGCAGAATGATTAGCATTGAACTATCTCATTCTCTAAAGATTCTCGTTTCCCTATGTAACTAATATTCTGAAGGAGCCCTGCCCAAGCTTCCAGTAAGGGCCATTTTTCCAATTTATTGAACAGAGAAAAAAATGGTTCAGCGCAGAGTTATCAGATAAGATCTATTACATTCGAGTGTCGATAAGTCTGAATGCTACTTATGGCCTAAATTTCAAGGACTTTTCTCTAAATATTGCACTACAGGCATGGCCCCGAACAAAGAGAAGAACAAATACAGTTGTTGTCAATAACCTTTTCATTTTTCAAACGGTCACAAACAATGGATTAAACCCTAACCCTAAAACCAATATTCAATACTAAGATTCCCACTTTATCCATATCAATTCTCAACAATACAAACACAGAAAACCAGGAAAAACCTAACACCACATTCAAAAAAACACCACATTTTCTTCAACGATCAACCAATTCAAACCAAACCCACCAAAATTAAATCCATAGAGTTCCAAAATTTCCATTACCCATTTGACGATGAGCCCGATTCGTCCTCAAACCCTGAAATCCACTATCTTCAACACCAATTTCCTCATTTCTGGCACTTGCACGAAGTTGGGTACACAAAGGGCGAAAAATGGTTGCTTGTAAGTGAGGAATCAGGCGAGAAATGAGAAATGAGGGTGAGATGAGAGGTTTGGTGAAGATTGATGAGGAGAGCTTTGTGAGAAGAGTGGCGGGTTGTCACGGTTTTAAATTCTTACAATCCTCTACTCAAATTACTTGTATGTTCTTCGAGTTCAAGCCTACATAAATAAAAAATAAACACATTGAAAAAGAATGAAAACTTGAAAATAAAAATAAAAAAGATATATGAATTTGAGATTATTTTGTATTGAAATTATTGATTTGAAAAATGAATAAAGACTCATTTATATATAAGTTTTATAAGTTTTCATCCACAATAAACGGTGAAGATCAAAATTATTTAACGGTCTTTATTTATATATAGACTTTTTTACTAATCCATCCAAGATAAATTTTGGAGGTTTTTTAGATCTTTACTTTTCTAGATAAACCTTTACGTTTTCTTAGGTCTCTATCTTTCTACAATAAGCCTATGACTATATAGAAAAATGACTTTTTAAATAATCATATTTATCAAATAAAACCTCATCAATTTAACTCATCCGTAATGTGATGTTGCTGGGTGTGGTTTCATTTTTGCAAAAAGATTTTGAATGATATAATTGTTCGATGTTGACTTGTATTTTGCTACAATAAAATGGTATGCTGATTAGGGTTCATTTTTGAGAGAGTGATGTCCAATGTTCTCTATTTTGGTTTCTCTGATTCTCCTCCCTAATAAATTAGGATTAGGATCTCCGCTGTTGCTGCAGCAAAGTATCATACGGATGCACTCGATCATAGAGTCGTTGGATTTTTTTATTAAATGATTCCGATTTTTTAGTGGATTAGGATTTATTTTTATTTTTTGATTGAATTTGTTATGGGTATAATTTTTTATAGGGTTATTTTTTTCAGATTTTATTTTTTTTAGAATTGATATTTTTTTAATAGAATTTTATTTATTATTTTTTCAAAATTTTTGAATTAAAAAAAATATAACATTACCAACAGGACCCTCTCGAGGATCCACTTATTTGATCATATGTATAACACATAGATTAAATATTATTTTATGGAGTTCGAGTATATTTTTTTTGAGTATATCATGACTCAATCAGAAATCGACATATACAAATAACTTAAGTTATATACTCAAACTATTTTAAGATAAAATTGGTGCTAAAAAGAAAAATTCGTGAACGTTTTTTTCATATTATCTTTTATCATTTTTCAATGAAAAAACTTTATTATGTAGCTGATGAACTGGGAGAATATATTATAAAATAATACTTGTTATATGATTAATTGATAATAACTATACAATGAGTATTCAAAAGAGAATGTCCTTAATGTTTTGTAACTTGGATCAATTAGTAAGATTCGGCTATTTTATATTAATGATTATCCAAGTCGATGAGAGCCCAGACTTCCAAACTAGATTGATATGCCATCAAGATATGCCATCATTGATATTTTATACCTCCTATATCATTGATATGCCATCAAGAATTCTAGAAGGTAGAGTAAGTAGGTAATAGGTGATGTAGGAATAATTTTGGTGGTAGTTAGCAAAGATATGGAGTTGGTATGTAGATTTCTTAGACAAATGACGACCTTATATTTTGGCTAGCAAATGCTAACATCAAATATTCGCAATGGCTTGTGTAAGAAAGAGATCAATTCCTAACATTTCTATCTCGACAAAATTATTATTAAAATTACCCTTCAATGTATATTCTTTTAACCTTTAAAAATATATATAGATTTGAAAATTCAGTTTTCATATTAGTACAATTCAATATGACTTCATTAACATAACGATTGTTGTTTCTAGCAATGATATTATTTGCTGAAAATCAACACGAGGAGACATCAGATTAGAATTTTCTCCTAGCATGTCACCCCTTTGAGAATGGTGCGACAATATGACCAGTTTGATGTAATCTGACAGAAGAATTTACAAGCTTTGTCTGAAATGAGTATATGGAACAAACACAATAATATAACGAATTCATCTAATCCGATCAATCATATTGAGCTCCCATTATCTCTCGACAACACATCAACCCTTTTCTGAAGTATTGTAAGTATATGGCATGATTATCAATTTTGTCACGCTGGTAATATATTACTCTTTTTTCTTTTTCTGCGTATGACTGAATTGTGTTCTCATATACGTGGAATAACAACAGACGAAAGATAAGTTTCAAAATTTGCACTCAAAAGAGAAGAAGAAAGCCAACGCATTTGAAACAATCAAACGCACAACCTGAAAATTCAACATCTATACTCATTAAATCGATCATCATCTCATAAACCCTCACCATTCCATCTCCGATCCCCAAAATTCCATTTCAAATCCCCAAATTTCATCGATACCAATCCGACCCATTTCAATGCAACCTCTCTAATCACCAAAACACAACCCAATTGAATCCCAAACCCATCAAACCCCATCAAAAATCGAAGCTTGAACATTAGGTTTCAACAATGTCATGGGGCCTGGGATGGAAGAGACCATCAGAGGTCTTCCACTTGACACTCGAATACGGGTCACAACCCGACTCGGATCCGACCCAATGGCCCGAATCGCCCAATTCAGAGGATTCATCATCTGGGTCATCGAAAAAGATCGAGCTTGATTGGACTGTTGGGGATGATGAGGATCAGATCGCGTTGAGGCTTCAATCTCAGCTCATGGTGGCTATGCCATCGCCACATGACACCATTTTGGTTGAATTGAGAGAAGCAAATGGGGAGATTGAGAGTGGGGAGGGTTTGGGATTGGATGAGATTGTGAGGGTTGGGGTGGAAATGAGGGTTGTGAGGAGGAGGGAGCCGTTGAGGGCGGTTAAGATGGAGAAGGCGGCGGGGTCTGGGCAGGGGAGTGATGGGATTGGTGTGTTTACGAGGTTGCTTAGGGGGAGTTTTCCGCCCGGGGTGGTGGCGGTAGGCGGCGGCGGTGGTGGAGGGGTGGAGAATGGGTTGATGAGTTTTGCTGAGCATTGGAAGAGTGTCACTGTGCTTAGCCTTTGTGGTTGCGGCATTGCTGTGAGTTACCTTGTGTTCTTGATAATAGTTTCAGAGGGTGTCATCGAACAATAGTCGTAGGTCGAGTCATAGAATTTGAGAATAATGAGTATGCGGATCAAAGGTGTTGGTTATTGGCTGGTTTCATGATCTTTTTGTGTAATGTTTGCTGTTTGCGACCTCTAGTTGAGAATTTCATGATGTTCAAAGCAGCGGTGATACTGGGTTCAAATCGGAAATTGATTTTATGTGAGGTTGAGTGATTTGGTTCAGTTGATGCTGTGTAGTTGCTCAATGTCTCCATGATTTGAGTGGAATCAGAATCCGAGTCCTGCTTGTTGTATAAAAGTGGAGTTCTCTCACGTCCTTCAAGCCAAATGTGTATTATGTTCTACACAAATCCGTATGATATGTTAAAAGTCTTTCTTACCAAAAGAGATCAAATCATCTTGAGAAGATTTTTGTAAAGAATATGTTCCATGCACTACGCTATTTATTGTCTTTTGATTAACAGGTGTTGCCTGTGGAGGTGACTCAACTTGCACAACTTGAGGAGCTACACCTTGACAACAACAGGCTTTCACTTTTGCCTCCTGAACTTGGTGAACTGAAAAGCTTGAAAGTTCTCAGCCTGGATAACAATATGCTTGCAACCATGCCAGGTACTGTCATCATGCACATTGTCATGGTTTCATGTTGCCACGACTTCTGACTACATGAAAGGCACTCACTAGCTCGATTTATCTGCATGTTCTCTTGGATCCTGCTATTGCTGCAAGCAGTGGAGCTTAGACAATGTGTTGGACTCGTGGAACTATCACTTGAACACAACAAGCTAATCCGTCCTCTACTGGATTTCAGGTCGTTCATTAGTTTAGAACTACTCTTGCTTATCACACTTTTGACCTGTTTTTAGCCTCATTGCTTGCTCATGGTGCCCAGAATTATCTCAGTAGGTCTAATGTTGCTTACCAGTTTGATGGCAGGGCTATGTCTGAATTGCGTGTTCTGAGACTCTATGGCAATCCCCTTGAATACCTTCCTGAAATCTTGCCACTGCACAAACTTCGGCACCTTTCCCTTGCGAACATAAGAATCGTAGCTGATGAGCATCTTGTATCAGTCAATGTTCAAATAGAGGTATTAGGGAATGATGCCACTTACTTGTTGTCTATGATTTTATTCTTTTTAACTAATAATGTTTTTTTCCCCTTTTGTGATGACTTCAGAATGAGAGCAGCTCTTATTTTGGTGGATCTAAACATAAATTGAGTGCATTTTTCTCCCTTATTTTCCGTTTCTCTTCTTGCCATCATCCCCTGCTGGCATCTGCCCTTGCTAAGATAATGCTAGACCAGGCAAATCGGGTAGTTGTGGGAAAAGATGAGAATGCTGTGAGGCAGCTCATAAGCATGATTAGCAGTGACAATCACCACGTGGTATGTCATCGCTGATCCACCTTCCTTTTCTGGGCTTAGATTTCCAGACACTCGGCTGAATTCCCTCTCCTTCTGTTAGGTTGAACAAGCTTCCTCCGCTCTTTCATCTCTTGCTGCAGATGTGTCTGTAGCACTGCTGTTGATGAAATGTGACATCATGAAACCCATTGAAACTGTGCTGAGATCTTCTGTTGCTGAAGAAATCGTATCTGTTCTACAAGTTGTGGAAAACCTCGCCTTGGCTTCTGATGTTGTTGCTCAAAAGATGTTATCCAAGGATGTATTGAGATCATTGAAATTGTTATGTGCCAATAGAAATCCGGAGGTAGTAGATCACTTTACTCTTATTTTACAAAGCTATGCTGAGACATGTTCTATAGAGATTTAAATGACAAATTATCAGGTTCAAAGATCAGCTTTACTGGCTATTGGAAATCTGGCCTTCTGTTATGATAACCGACGAACCCTGGTTACGTCAGAGACCTTAAGGGAGTTCCTTATGCGCCTGACATCAACAGCGGAGCCTCGTGTAAATAAAGCTGCCACCAGAGCTTTAGCTATACTTGGTTAGTTTCTGGATTATGTCCCTTTTTGTCCTTGTTGCTCTTTGTATACAAATGTCTCATTTTTCTTCCTCAGGGGAGAATGAGATCCTGCGCCGTGCTGTGAGAGGGAGGCCTGTGGCGAGGCAAGGACTTCGTATATTGTCAATGGATGGGGGAGGAATGAAAGGTCTCGCTACTGTCAAGATTCTTAAGGAAATAGAAAAAGGAACCGGAAAGCGGATACATGAGTTGTTTGACCTCATTTGTGGTACTTCAACTGGTGGTATGCTTGCTGTGGCTCTTGGAATGAAGTCCATGTCACTGGATCAATGTGAAGACATATACAAGAAACTCGGTGAGTATGATCGCCTGAACATGCATGCCGGATTCACTCATTGCATACTCAATGCTCCTCTTGCTTATCTTGTAAGTCATATGGGGTTTCAGGGAAGCTTGTGTTTTCCGAGCCTCCGAGAGACAATGAGGTGGCAACATGGAGGGAGAAGTTGGACCAACTGTATAAAAGTTCGTCCCAGAGTTTTAGAGTCGCTGTACATGGGGCCAAAGTATGGAGTGGTTTCCCTTCACCTTATCGTGCTTTCTTGCTTGTTCTTTCTCGCTTTAGACGTGCTTGATAGTTGAGATTTGTAGAATGAGAAAGACATAATCATGTGTTGTTTGCAGCACAGTGCAGATCAGTTCGAGAGACTGTTGAAAGAGATGTGTGCCGATGAAGATGGAGACCTTTTGATAGACTCCGCTGTCAAAAGCACCCCCAAAGTATTCGTAGTATCAACCCTAGTCAGCGTGGTGCCTGCTCAGCCTTTCGTATTTCGGAATTATCAGGTTGCTCTTCATTGTCTTATTTGCCATGAACATACTTTCCTTTTACCCATCAAGCGTTAGCTTACCACATTATTTACGTGGCTAATGATGGTCTACATTGTTTTCCAGTATCCATCTGGGACACCAGAAATGCAGCTCTCACTTTCTGAAAGTTCAGCAGTTCGCATGGCTGGAGCCATCACGACTGGTCAAGTTGGATACAAACGCAGTGGGTTTGTTGGTAGTTGTAAACATCAAGTCTGGCAAGCTATAAGAGCATCATCTGCTGCTCCGTATTATCTTGATGATTTCTCTGATGGTAAAACACTTCGACTTCTTTCGGGTGTTCAAGCTTGATATAATGCCCTTCTAATATGCTTTATCTTTTCTGTACTTTAGATGTCAACCGCTGGCAAGATGGTGCTATTGTGGCGAATAATCCGACTATTTTCTCAATAAGAGAAGCACAGCTTCTGTGGCCTGACACGAAGATTGATTGCCTGGTATCTATTGGTTGTGGTTCCGTTCCAACAAAGGTAATTATTTCTTATCCATTGTCTTAAAATATGCGCTCGATTTCTAAAGTCATCTGTTTTAGTTTCTTCTCCTTTTTGCTTCTTCTCTTTTCGAAAGAAAATTTCTATGAGTGGCATGCCTTGGATATTAGCTGCTTCTCGAAGCTTTATAATGTGAATCCAACTTGCTAGGCTCGGAAAGCTGGATGGCTTATCTGGGATACAGTACCAGTATTGATAGAGAGTGCTTGCTCTGTTGAACGAGTCGAGGAAGCTTTAAGTGCGCTGCTGCCTATGCTTCCGGAGATACAGTACTATCGTTTCAATCCAGGTTAGGCTTGTGAAAACCATTTTTTATCATGTGCTCTTTTGTTTCCTCTTATATAGGTAATCAAACTAACTGAGTTTTCTTCTTGTATTTCAATTCTGAACTTTCTAGTCGATGAGCGATGCGACATGGAGTTGGATGAAACCGATCCCTCAGGTTGGCTGCGATTGGAAACTGCTGCTGAAGAGTATGTCCAAAGGAATGCTGAGGCCTTTAAAAAGGTTTGTGAGAGGCTACTATTGCCTTTTCAACAGGATGAAAGGTTATCAGAGGTTTCAAAAGCTCTGCATGCAACAAAGCCGAAGGCCGCAGATAATGGTACTTATTCTAAGGTTTTCCCTCTTTGTTGCTTGGCTTTGAACTCTACCCTTTTTTTACTTGCCCTTTTTCCTGCAACCTTTTTTTTTTTCATCTTGTGTCCTTTTGGGTTCTGTTGTTCTAGAACCTCAATTTTGTTCCTTGTTTTTGCGATGCCAGACGGCAGCAACCCTTCTTTAGGATGGAGGCGGAATATGTTGCTCGTCGAATCTTTCAATGGCCCAGATACTGGGAGACTTGTACACCACGCGAGATCACTGGAGACATTCTGCTCCAAAAATGGAATCCGGGTGTCAACTGTCAATGGACAACCAGCTTTATCCAGCTCGGCTTCAGCTGCCACATTTACCTCACCTTTTACATCGCCTATGTTCACCGGAAGCTTCCCGTCAAGCCCACTGGTTCATAGTCCTGATTATGGGCAACAAAGGGTCGGGAATATTGATTTGGTCCCTCCATTGAACTTAGATGGGAATCAAAATGGTAAAACAGCAGCGCCTCACCCAGATTCTCCTGCAGGACCCAGGCAGCTTTCTGTACCAGTCCAGACATTGTTTGACAAACTACAGAACTCGCCTCAAGTTGGCGTTGTTCATTTGGCACTTCAAAATGACACTGCGGGTGCTATATTAAGGTAGATGGATAACTCCGAAACCTGTCTGCTTCTGATGTTTATAGTCCATCAAACTCAATCAAAAGAAGATTTAAACTTGTTTAGGAAACCAGAAAATTTTATATTTACCTTCAGAGATGCCTTGGAGTAACTACTGATCATCTTGATCTGTGTTATCTAGTTGGCAGAACGACGTCTTTGTGGTTGCTGAGCCTGGAGAGCTTGCAGAGAAGTTTCTACAGAGTGTGAAATACAGCTTGATTCCTACAATGCGTGGCCTTCCTAAAAAAGAAATGGCGAAACTGACCAGCATTTCAAGTATATCCGATTTGGTGGCGTATAGGCGTTGCTTCCAAATAGGTTGTAATGTCCATCGTTACATAGGACGCCAGACACAGGTTATGGAGGATGATCGTGAAATTGGAGCATATATGTTCCGCAGAACCGTGCCTTCTATGCACTTAGCGGCCGATGATGTTCGTTGGATGGTAGGTTACCATATCCTTGATAAAAATAGCTAAATTCTAACTTGAAGTACGTAATGTTTATTTTATCTGAAATTTCCTGTCATACATATTTGCTCAGGTTGGAGCGTGGAGGGACCGAGTTATTATATGCACCGGGAGATATGGACTGCCCCCTTCTCTGATCAAGGCCTTTCTTGACGCGGGTGCCAAGGCCGTCATTTCTCCATCTACAGAAGCTCCAGAAATGCAGATGACCACGTTCCACGGATCAGGCGATTTCGAGGTGCTTGAGAATGGAAGGTTTGAGATTGGCGAGGATGATCTTGAGGACGATGAGGACCAACCACCTAGTCCCGTGAGCGACTGGGAAGACATGGACCAGGAGAAAAATGGCAATCAATCCAACAACGTTGGATTCTGGGACCTCGAGGAGGAGCTGCTTTCGAGTTTTACATGTAAGCTCTATGATTCCTTGTTCCGTGAAGGCGCAACTGTTCAAGCTGCGCTGCAGAACGCTCTTGCTTCACATAAGAAACTGAGGTATTCCTGTCATTTGCCGAATATGGCATTGTTTGGAAAACAACAATAGCACTCAGAAATGTAACAGCGTAACCCCTACAGTTCTTTCCTGAACAAGTAGTGAAGAATTGAGCGATATTTATACGCGAAAAAGTATAGAGAAGTACCACACTGAACTTTTTGTTAGTAATAGGGAAATGAACCAAATTGTGGAGACATGTACTCGCATGTCGGTCGTTATGCCGGAATATTTTTCTCCTTTGATTTGTATAGTTATGAAACTTTGTTTCACTTATTAGATGCTGCATTTGACAAGATGCCACTTTAGTTAGGTGGTAATGGTCCATGGTTGGTGATGGTGATGGTGGTTGGGTGATACCATGATAGTGATTTGATTTATCATTAGGCTAATGACTTCACTGCATGCTACAGGTTTTCGGCGTCATCGGTATCCGATAAGATTGATGTACACCGTAACAGTTAACGTTGTAGATAAGCCAACATTGTGAGGGTTGTTAAGAGGTGGATTTGGTCCGAAAGGATACTATTTGCCGTAAGATTTGAATCATATGGTCGTGTATTATGTCTTATAACACACAGACAGGGTGATACTAAACTTACAGATAAATAAATAAAAATGATTATTTTTAACGTTCATATATATATATAACCCTAAGTTATAAGTAGAGCGTTGGAGCAACCACCTCACATGAACAAACGGGGGAAGCTAATCACGGCAATGTATTAGTATGGATGTTATGATTTGTGGCGCCAACTAAAGTGAACACCGTCATTTGCAAAGCATAAAAGTGAATTATATGCTTTTCTTGAGTTGTACTCCACTTTAAACTACATCTCCCTTTTGTCCCCTTCAAAACAATTGAGGCAAAAAAAGAGACAAAGCCAAAGGCACTATCAAATACACCTAGAAAAGCATTATACCAAAGTTAGTTCATCGTCACAAACATTGTCATTCTCTTTATATAACAAAGAACTTTTGCTCCAAAAGTTAAAATGATAATCAAGTCTTGCAATGCCGAGTAGTTAGTTCATCAATGTTTCGTCGTCTATCCTGTAAAAGATGATTTCGAAAACCACTTATCGTTATCGTCATCGACGTTAATTAGTTGCTTTAGCATAAAAGCAACACATTATTATAAGTAGGGGGAGAGATGCCTAATGCTAAAAGCAATTCACCAACTTAAACAGAGTCACAAAAAACCAAAATCTCCTACTCACCAATAATCCACTTTTATATCACTTTATGCATAGGCATCTCAACAACAATGTTTTTACATATACGAAGGCCAGCAGCTTAAACACCAGCTTCGAGTCGAAAATGGGGACTGCTGCACCAGTAGCGATAGGCACTCGAGGCACCATTGGATCGCTTCTGAGAAGAGAGATCGAGTTCTTCAAGAACATCGAGTTAGAGAACCAATCTCGGGCCTGCGACAGGCCGGAGAAACGATCCCTGAGCATTATGTCTCACGCCGATCATGGTAACGGGCAGTCAAGGGCTAGTAGTTTGGGATCGTTGTTCACGATGAGTTGGAGAGGAAAGAAGAGGAGGAGAAGTGGTAACAGCAGTGCTAGCAGCGGCGGATTCTTATCGAGCTTGTGTTCTGCTGTTGAAGTCACTGATAGCCATTGCGGGATTCATCAGATTCCTGGCTTTCACTATAGGAATCTCAGAGAGGCATTGGAAGAAGGCATGTAGCGTGAAGTTTTATCACGACGTGGAACATAATCGAACACTATATGTAATGTATGTACGTCTGTGAATATTCACTTTGATTGTATGTCGTCTCAAACTTCTTCAACATCTATACGATTTTCTTTCATATGAGTGCAATGGGCGAAATGTATGTACGACGTCTTCTTTTTCGTCATGTGTGTATGTCGTCGTCTGCATCATCATCGTCTACTTCGAATGTATGGTTTGGAATTCCGAAGTCATCCATTGTCCTGGACGACAAGTACTCCAGAGCTGTGACAACATCACTGATTAGATGCCTTGTGCTGGCTTCTTCTTGGAGACACGTAGCAGCGACGTGTCACGGGCCGAGTTTGGCCCAAAGCAAAGCCCGTGACAAGATGATGCGGTTCATGAAAATAAGCCCATCATCAATGGCCAAAAACCTAGAGAACTCTCCAAGATTGCGGAGAACTCCAGAGAATTCTAGGATGTTGTGAATATGTAGGGTTTGTAGAGAATTCTAGAATCGTCTTGTAAACCTTAGGGTTAGGTTTCTAGATTCTTCCAAAGCATTGTAGAGAATTCTAGAATCGTCTTGTAAACCTTAGGGTTAGGTTTCTAGATTCTTCCAAGGCATTGTATATAAGAGGATGTTTGGCTCATTTGTCAAACCATCCACCACGAGTTAAAGACATCCTCCACAAGTTGTAATCCCATAAAAACCCGAGAGCAATACAAAGAGTGTTTTTCTCTCAAAGCTTGTTCCGAGTTCCAATTCTCTATTCGAGTTCTTACTTAGCCATTTTGGCAATCAAATCACACCATCTCTGTAATAGGTAAATGTCTCTTTTGCTCCTGAGGTTGTTGGAATTATTCGTAATAAGATATTGGCTACAATTGAAAATGTCTTAGTCATTTTAGTCATTTTGACGATCGAGTTAGGCTGAGCTCGAACGAAGATGGAGTACCTTGAGTGCCGCACGGGTTTTGAGAATCTAACCCCGTGACAGACGGCTAGAGCTTGATGAAAGGCCTTTTGGAGGAAACCACTCTTTTAGTGAAGGGTGAACCATCAGTGTAAGCATCTTCCTGTCCTTGAACAATGGCGCCCCCAACATAACCAAAATAGTGATTCTCATCAAAGAAGTTATTCTAATATTTTTTTGCACGGAGTTTTATGTTTCGGGATGTACCCATGTGACCAGATTCTGTTCTGAGGTCGGCTTATTGGTATCGATGGCTCTTCTTCCCGAGATGATCTCAAGGAAAACGACTCCAAAGCTATAGACATCCGACTTTGTTGTCAATTTACCCGTCGTAGCGTACTCTGGTGCACAATGGCCATAGGTACCCATCACCCTGGTGGACACAGGATCTTTGTCGCCTGTCGGTCCAAGCCTAGCGAGTCCAAAGTCCGAAAGTTTTGGGTTGAAGTCCTCATCTAGTAGTATGTTGGATGCTTTGAAGTCGCGGTAGATCACAGGAGGGTTGGCTGTTTCGTGTAGATAGTCGAGACCCTTAGCTGCTCCACAGGCTATCTTCATCCTTGTTTGCCAATCTAAGGGCTCCCTGCTGTCCCGGCAAATCTGCATTGCGAAAGGGAATGAGGCATGACCATGAAGATCTTTTGAACTTTGTCACTATAAAAATAGCAAGTCGTGTATAATCTAATTACCTAGGCTTCTTATTTAACCTTGTAGTGTTTGAGGCTTAGTAACAGAATCAATCTACGAGAACATGTAGGAGACGTCCGGCAAACCTGGCCGACTGGCTGCCCGTTGGCTGGGTTCCTCCTCTCGAGTTTCAGACCAATCGCTATGTGATGCACACCTTGAACCAAATCTAGAGCCTTGTGCATCGTACAAAGTGCTTAGAGTAATCTTCTCCCAAACGCAGCCGTTTTGCGCTAGTACATATACTAAGAAGTTTACTAGGTACACGCCTTTCCGACATCGTGGTCACACAAAACAAGAGGATTTTCAACAAAATGTTGAATCACTGTCACAAGGCAGGGAACGTGAACTTTACACTTGAGATCCGTCATGAACAACGCCAATCGACTATGACTGTAATGTAATACTGTCCGACTTGTCAAAACAATTGCAAGCTACAATCTACTCTGCGGCATAAACTCACCGAACAAAAGAATTTGCCGCTTTTACAAATGATACAGGAAGCTCCTCTCGGATCTCTATATGCGAGCCCCCGGTTAGGCAACAAAAGAATGGAGTTTCTTGAGCCGAGCTAATGAATTGGATGATATTGAGCTGATATTCTCCTAGGAGGCAGCTTGCGTAAGATGTAGAGGACGAGCGCTGATGGCAGGATCTCTACCAACTACGTAACAAAAATCGGAAACAAAGTAAAGGTTATACAAGCGAAAGAAATGGAAAAGAGAGAACTTGGAAATATGAGACAAGTAGTAGAGGTCATACCAAGTAGTAAATGAAGTTCAAGATTGGATGATACGCGACGGTGAGGGATGCATCTGAATCAAATGCGGACAGGAAGACCTGCACAGGTTGTTAAAGTAGAATCGAATACATGAGAGAAAATCAATTCATTAAAAAATAATGAGCTCAACACGTTCATAATCAAACTATGCTCGTGCCCGAATTCCCAATCATCATTCAGTTATATCAAAGTAGATGATCAGGAACCAAAAATGTTTGAGCAAATAGTCAAAGAAACTTACCACAAAGCATCTCACAAGAAAGCAGGTGAAACAAATAGCTGTCACAGATCCAACCTGAAAATTTAACACGAGTAGTTCATTTGAATCATAAATTTAAACAAGTTCGACAGATTAGACTTCGCTAAGCATACTTACCATGTAACTAGAGAAAAAACTAGAGAATTGGCGGTTCTATTTAACATCATCAGACTTACGGAATGGGAGAAAACAAACCTCATAAAGCTTCTTTCTTCTCCCTTTTGATTCAATAGGGAAGCGTCTAAGCATTAAAAACAATCTGCGTACATCAAATAAACAGGAAAATTGTCTCAGCATTCCAGTAGTAAAGATGGATATATGAAAGATGACAAGCATATAACCAAGAGGAAGACATGCTAAATAGGTTACTGGAGAAATTGACGGAAACTTATATCCACACATGAGATTTCATTTTATCAGAAAAACATCCCAAATGCCAAAGAACATCGACGGCCTACATCATATTTCCCATGACACGTAAGTGGAAAAAACCTCGGCCACATAGACTAGCATGTACTGGTCATGTTTCATGTGAAAGCCAGCAGGAACGGTAGCCAACAAACAGACACAACACAACCTGATGATCTTTGCATCCTTCTCCATAAAGACGACATTTTTATTAAGCTATAACCAGCTAGGATACCGCCGAGGTGTCTTTCCTTTTCTCTTGTCACGCCTCATTATTTTGTTACTCCTAAATCATGAGAACACCCATTGTATGACCGTAATCAATCTGAAAATATGATGGAAACTGACCTTCCACCATAGACCAAGAAGCCTAAAGCAGCAACAAATGATACACCTGCTCGAAAAAAAAAAGAGGAAAAAATGAGGCACCCTATGGATGGAAAATGTAAGCATCAGATCGAACTACTAGTCTATTACAGCGTAATCACGAAGACAAAGGTCCTTACAGGCAATAAAAACCCTTCCGATGAATTCCACCACGCTATTGTCATCAAAATATAGGAAGATCCATATGCAAACCTGCACTTGAGAATCATCAGAAAATCACAACAATCCAACTAATGATGTAATGATGCTCTACCACACAAATATATATCATAACCAAGTAAACAAGAATGCATTTAACATTATGAGTTACCTGGATCAGGTAAATTCCTCCATTTACTAACATATAAACGAGCCTCAGTTTGTCAGACGGTAGACTCCTTGCCTGCTCATTACACTAGTAAGTTGATATCAGCACGTTGGAATATGCATTAATACGCAAGTACCGAGAAGTTAAAAAAATAAATGCTACAGATATCGCATGGGGAAGCCAAAACTATACCTGGTGATAGATCTCTGCCCAAAATAAGACGAGAAGAGAGTACGTGGAGAAGAAAAGAAGTCCAGGAAGATCCAATAATACCCATACTACAACCTGTTAAATCTCATAACATCGTATCAATAAAACAGCAAGGATGAAGAGCGAAATCCCAATCATATAATGACAAAGAAGACGAATGCTTGAGGGTTACAGGGATGCAAAATCTTTAATATTGCGATGAGGAAGTTACCTTAGGATGCAAGGTGAAAACTTCGTTGTGAAACCCAAAGACAACAGCACGGACTGAAAAAGAATATCCACAGTGAGAAATTAAGAACCACAAACAATATGGTTAGGAGTAGTCGATAAATGGTACTCACTTCCATTTACGATGAAATTCATCAAATGGAAAACCTTCTGTGTCGTCCAGCCATATTCAGGAACCCTCAGTTCAATTCTTATCAATTGAATCTGCATATGTTGCAATATATTACGTGGGGGAAAAAAAATCAAAGAGTGACTTCATATGGAATGTTCCTAAAATAACATGACGAAGAAGAATCTTGTCAACAGGTTTTTGTTTCATGATTTTTTTTTAAACTAAATGAGAGATTTGTGTTGTTTCTTGGGTTCAAAGCAAAGGCCTTGGTATCATTCTACCACAATACTCAAAATAGTTACATCGAAAGCGAAGTTTGAGCAAGAGGGAGAGTAAGAAGTGTAATCCAAAACTAGACCGTTCGATTAACCACCTCTATTATATATTCGGGAGCGACTAAAAATTGAGTAATAACTGCTTTCGACAATCCCTACATTCTAACTGACCCAATAATTGCTCCAGCAATAACACAATAACGTAGAATCCATTAGGAGCCCTGAATCCACGTCTTCAAAGCAATCCAATGAGAGCTAATCAGCAGGACAAGGCTCGCTCACATCTTTCCCCGACACTATCATCTTGACTTGAAACACTCAAGCTACAGCTGCCAATCACATGGTAGATGAGATTCATGTATCAATACTCCCTAACATGACAAACCTATTCACGCCACGATACATTTGTTGTTTTCCGCCTAGTGGGAACATTGAATCCAACTTCAATGAGCAAGATAAAGTGTACATCTTCTGATCAAGCAAGAATGTGATTCCTCATCTTTCCTGACTCGACTCAGACTGAAATAACACATAATGCCCTAATCAGAATCAGCCTTCAGATGTAACACTGCAAATTGACCAGAGGAAAAACCACCCATCTTGCCAAGCCCACAAAAGTCACAAAACTAACGACATCAACTGCCCAGATAATCCTGCCATGGACTATGACTGGTAGTGACAAAAATACCATATGAATCAAGACACCCATCAACCCAATCCACATCACAAACCACATTACAACCCTAAAAGCCACAAGCACACCATGACACCAATTATTTCACCACACAAATAGGCAAAAACCCAGAGTGAAAAATTACCAAGGCAACAGCAGAAACAAGGGCATAAAGACCACAAAGTGTATAAAAGATCCCATCTTGCCAAGCACTGGACTCATTAATCTCATCCCACCAACTAGCACCCAACCCTCCAAGCTCACTCATCCATTCATCAAATGGAAAAACCAATCTCAATCTCCTCATTTTTCTCTATACCCAGAAGAAAATTCCTCTCCTTTTAACCAATAAGATGAAATTGAACCTCAAAGAAACTGTAAAGGTCCAAACTTGCAAATGGGTGTGTGCTTATATGCCCAGAAAAGACTGGGTTTTGGTGATTAGAAGACAGCATGATAAAAAGGGTGGCAAAATGGGTTGGTTCGTAACTAAAAAAAATGAGGAAGAAAAGAGAGGGATGAGGTTGAAAGAGGGGTGGGATAGTGATGGATTGGATTTCAAGATCATACCAGACAGTCCACACTGGCTTTGGCTTGACCTCTAGGGTTTTGCCTCCCATCTCTCACCTAAGAGTCCTCCATGGCTATGCCATTGATAGCTAGTGTTTTCACCATATTCTTTTTGGTTGTTTGAAGGATTGACTTACCCTGATAAACTTTATTAGAGAAATGCTAATCCAGTCTATTCTATTAGCTCGAAGAGTTAGCTTATGGTAAACAAGACTAATTAATCGGGAAAAGGATCGTATTGCTAGCAACAGAAAATGAGATGTTGTAAAAGCAATTTCCATTACAAATTTAAAAAAATTAATTAAAGTTTGAAATAAAAAATTAAAATAATATGTGGTGAAGCAACATCTCTTAAACTATCAAAAAAAGTTTTTTTGTTTTCATCAACGACATTAAAAATGTATTTCCATTATCTTAAAATAATTAAATTATTTTGTTATTTTGAGAAAATGATGTTTTTAAGAATTAAAATTAAAAAATTAAATATATATAATAAATATTATAATTATAATGGGATGAAAAAGCACCAAGTAGCCGGTTATTTGTTGCAACACCTACGATGTTTACCGACTAATCCTCATTGTTTGGTTTATTTAAAGAATAGAATATTTGCCGCCTGAGCCTTGATATTCTTCGCACTTCCCTTGCGTGAGATGATCAGATAATCGAACTCTTTTACGCCACGCTTGTGTGTCGTTTAGTCACAATTTTATCCAATTTCAACATGTCACACCAAGTCTTATGGAAAAACTGTATGGGATATTATTGTTATAATATAACGATTGTATCATGATTTCTTATTCCAAACGGTTATGTTTTCACAAATCAAATTTTAGCTTTGTCAAATTAGGTGCTATATTTGGCTAGAGATATAGCAAAATGTCATATTATGTAATACCACACTTTGACAAAACCAAACATTAAAAAAAATAAAAACTTAACTATGCATATGTGGCTTATCCATAATCCTTCATCAAATAACAATTACATAATATATCACAATGTCATTAAAGAAACATTGTGTATTATAATAAAATGATACTATTTATCCTCAAAATATGAATGTACCTATAACAAAAATGTACCATCTTGTTTGTCATATTTTGTTGTGGGTGTGTTGTATTCCTCAGGGGTATGACAAGGACGACAGATAGCCAGGTAGACATGTAAAGTGCCTTGTTATACCATCTAAACTTCCTTAAATTGCAATTTAATGATAGTTGGATTTGGTTAATGACTTTAGTATCCGATGTTCTATTTCAAGACAGAGGTATTCAAAGATTCGGCAGCTCGGAAGCCTTGATGGTCTTAGACTGTATGATTATGGAGTATGTGGTAATGAATTGGGCTCATCTTATCATTATAAACTGTCAATCTATTCGATCTTTTGAATTGGGTTAAGCAAAACAGGACACCGACATTTAGCAAATGGATAGCCAAAGTATGAATGGACCTATGATAATGTGTATACAGATCAGAATCAAGGATTCCATCCCTGATATATGTTCACATGTGTTAAAATCTCACATCTCTGAAAAATTTCATCAGTCAGTCAACGATATTAATGTCGTAAGAAGTTGGGAGTCCTTTCCATAAATATATGCGATCTCAAATATGTCACGTCATTTACAAAATTACTTCGCTAAGTCCATCAAATTATATGAAAGTTAATAAAATATATGAAAAGCAGCTTAAATAACAACAAGGGATCCGTGGTGCAACGGTAGCGCGTCTTACTCCGGATCAGAAGGTTGCAATAATGAATTACAATGATCCAGAATCCACATAAGTGTTAGTAATGTTTTTGTTATATTCATCGAATTTTTTATAAAAAAAATATATTTTTTTGTAAGATATTTTGAAATATTTTAAAATGATTTGTTTAATATAAAAATCTCATAAATATCTTAACTATTTTCATAAATAAATTAACAATATATCTATATAAATTGATCTCAAATCACATTAATTTCACATCCATCTGAACATTCTTGTCGAGAGTAAAGATAAATGTTTTGTATTCATCTCATCACTGTGGGGCCGGATTCCGACTATCCCAAACCTGGCAACGCCATCAGAGACCACAACCGCCCACCCCTGCGCCGCCGCCGCCAAGGCTGGAAAAATAGCCTCGCCGACTATCCCAGTCCTTCCCGACCAGATCCGACCGTCCCCGATCTCGACGACCTCTTCTCCGACCCATGCATGATGTCCCTAAGCTTTCTCGATCGGATCCAATCTCTCCGGTGTCGCCCTCGCCCACGCTGCCTCTTGTCGGAGCAGCCCAAGCACTGGACGATCAGTTCGCGCCCGGCCTCATCAGCAATGCCCCGACCTCCATCGACTTTCCCCGACGTAGGAAACGCCAAGGACAATCGAAATCGACCACCCTCGCGATGACGACTACGTGCGACGATGCCTTCGCCCAGCCTCGTCGGTGAAAGATCCGACCACCGGAGACCCCGATCCGGCCGTCGTCGGCGTCCTCTGTCCCCGCTTTGCTTGAAATCGCTCCGAGTCCGGCCTTGTCCTTGGCCAGCGAGTGTGGAAAGGGGTTTATCCATATGACCACATTCGGAGCTCCGTATACAATATTTTTTTAACACTTAAATATAAATATGTTACGCGAATATTGATATTATTAACTTTTATTGTAATTATGAACGTAGGAGTATTATTAAATTTGAAATTATTTGAAGAACTTTCATTTTTTATAAAATGACAACATAAACATCGTTATCCTAAATTTTGTATGCGTGACTTGATCACATATGCTAAATAAAAAAATAAATCCTAATAATATTCTTGGCTGAAAGGGTAATGATGCTGATTGAATATTATTTTTATAACGAATTATTAATCTATTTTTGTAACGAACTATTAATCCTGAAAATTTTTACACAACGTTACAAAACTACCTTACCTATATGATTTATGAGGAATTGCTTTCAATTAACCTTGAGTATAATTAAATGTGATGTTATCTGAATTTATGAAACATCATGACAGTCACTTGCTATACATAGAACTAATGTAATTAATTTAATGTTACATGTCTGAAATTCTGAATTACGAACATCATGATAGTCATCTGCTATAAATGGGTTAGTATAATTAATTTCATGTTACATGTCTGAAATCCTGAATTACGAACGTGTTGTACATGAAATTAATATGATTAATTTTATGTTATATGTCTGAGAATTCTGAAATCCTGAAATTTCTGTGAATATCTAATTAGGGAGGGTGTAATTAATCTTTTTACGTGCATGCAACGGTATCATTTGGTCGTAATTGGTTAAAATTAACCCTTCTGCATCGACGGAGCCAAAAAGATTTGACTTATTATTTTGATTGAACGGTGCACAAGCTTTACGTTGTTAGCAATTTAGTGACTAGAAGCCAAAAAAATTGCGTATCAATGCGTATTAAGTCTCTAGATTTGGTTCGCGGTGAGCATCACAGAGCGATTGGTCTGTAACTCGAGAGGAGGAACCCAGCCAACGGGCAGCCAGTTGGCCAGGTTTGCCGGACGTCTCCTACATGTTCTCGTAGATTGATTCTGTTACTAAGCCTCAAACACTACAAGGTTAAATAAGAAGCGCCACTAGACAACAACAATTAGACGGAATCAATCGGGAACACGATACCTACGGCATCATTCTTCTCGATTCCGTATTAGCGTTAGCGTAACATAGCACATTGTGTGTCCATTGTCATCAAATGCGTCACTCTCGTCACTTTATCCGGACTCGTGGTCTGTTTAGAACCAACGATACGATCCTCAGTCAAGTCAACTTGAGTCGATGGCCAAGTCTTCTACGCGTTAATGCCACAGACTCATCAATGATCACTGCAAATATCATCACTTCAGCTGCCAATGTTGCTCATGAGAACCTTAGAAATGTGGTTCATTTCTCCCGTAATTTGATTAATCATGCATTTTATCCTCAATCTCATCGTCTTCGCCATCATCTTCTTAGTCCTCGTCGGTACCAACGCATGCTATATCGGTTCCAACGCATGCTATGTCAAGGGCAGTGTCGGCGTCGTGTGTGTGGATGTAGCGGTGCTGATCGCAGGATTCGCTTTTTACCGGTTTAGATACAGGAGAGCAAGGTCGTGGAGCAGGGAACGCGACATTGAGTTGGACAAGGACTTCGAGAGCGGAAGGGGACGGAGGAGGTTCACTTATATGCAACTGATCCAGGCGACCAACAGGTTCGCTGAGTCGAGGAAGCTTGGGGAAGGAGGATTCGGAGGCGTTTACAAAGGTACGTTGACGAATCCTTATACAGCTATCGCGGTTAAGAGGATCTCTAAGGGATCGAAACAGGGCGAAAAGGAGTACGTCTCCGAAGTCAAGATCATAAGCAAACTAAGACACAGGAACCTTGTTCAGCTCCTCGGTTGGTGCCACCAAGGAGGAGATCTTCTCCTCGTGTACGAGTTCATGGCAAACGGCAGCCTAGATGCGCATCTCTTCGGCGCCAGGCCCCGCTGCCATGGCCCGTGAGACATAAAATCGCGCTAGGCCTAGCCTCCGCATTGCTCTACCTTCACGAAGAAGGGGAGCAATGCGTAGTCCATAGGGACGTCAAGTCCAGCAATATTATGCTCGACTCGAACTTCAATCCCAAGTTAGGGGATTTCGGCCTCGCAAGACTCGTTGACCACGAGCTCAGCTCCCAAACCACCATCCTGGCCGGCACAAGGGGCTGTCTAGCGCCAGAATGCGCCATCACAGGGAAACCGAGCAAGGAATCAGACGTCTACAGCTTCGGAGTCGTTTTCCTGGAAATCGCAACAGGAAAACGACCCCTTTTTAATATCGAGAACAGGTTCGTTACGCTTGTGCAATGGGTTTGGAGCCTATATGGGAAAGGACATCTCCTAGAGGTAATCGATCGGACACTTGACGGGCAATTCGACATGGGACAAGTCGAGACGGTGTTGATGATTGGGTTATGGTGTTGTCATCCTGATCAAACCCTTCGGCCTTCGACCAGGCAGGCGTTGAGTGTGCTCAACTTTGAGGCCCCGGTGCCGAGGCTCCCGGCTGTGATGCCGGCGTTTATTTACTATGAGCCGCCGATGCAGATGTCGGGGCACATGTCTGCGTCTTCTAGTAGTACTGGGAATACCACTGCCTGCTCCGCCTTTTAAGCCTCCCAAGGTGGTCTCTCTCACATTTGTAAGATTGTTTTATGTTTTGTCCTTAGGATTCAGTTGTGTCTGAGAAAACCTCATATTATATGCTAATAGTTGTGTTCTTGTTATATGAGCCCGAAAACTCCAGTAGAACAACTTCAATGGTGTAGTAATAGTAATTCATACAATGGATAGTATTTCATTGATAGTATTTTTTTTATTGATAGAACAACTTCAATGCAAAATGTTGAGTTTTTTTTTATTGATAGTATTTCATTTTGTAAATCCGATACAATGGATTTTTACCTTATACGGCACTGGCAATAATCTTACACGATGGGTTTAGCTCTCTATAATTATACGACCAATGAGTACTCCACCGACTCCTGGTTATACTTATAATTTGTCGAGGCTGCCTCTGTGGCTTCAGTAATGCACATCACAGCAGCTTGGATGATCTTTGGTTTCCCTGCTACAATTTCTTGATTGCATACTTAGGGTTAATACGGATCACTATTTATTTAAGACGAAGGGAGTACAAACATACTTCACACAACCCACTTAACGGACGTATGGATTCATTAATTTGTTATCTGTTCTACAAACAAAACAAATTCTAGAGTTCTTCTAGTATATCTTTCTCATCAGATCTAACTCTTCTCACCGAAGAAGTCTTTAACAGAATTCGAATTTGAAAAATCCAAATCCATTTTTTTTTTTTTAACCGTTACCATCTCTCTCACCATTTTCATCATCTCTCCATTTTCACACACACAAAGCAGAACTCCATCAAACTCCACCAATGGCGGAACCCGAAAACCACCACCGAATCAGCCCATTCCGATCCCTTTCAAAGCCCAACCCGCCGCGGCCGTCTTCCTCCGTCTTCAATGATCTCTCAAACTCCCTCAAATCCCCAATTCACACCACAAATCACCCGGGCCCGGCCCGGATCCGAATTGCTCGTGGAATCGAGCAAATAGGTTATTCAAATGCAAATCCATTACAAACCCAGTTTACGTTTCCACTAAAAGTTCACAGCTTTGGAATAAAATCTCTCAATTAGCAAATCAACCAGCGCCGACTCATCTGCAAAAATAACAATCAAATACCTGTAAAACACATATTTTCAACATTTCATGCTCAGATTTTCTCCAAAATTTACATGGGTTTTCCTAGAAAGTACTAAAGATGCAAAATTTACACTTTTTTTCAGTGATTTGTAGTGTTTTATGTGAGGGGCCAAGAACAGAGAAATGGGATGAAGCAGCAAACACAGTGCAAAACAAGAACAATGAATTGGGGGAACAATTAACCAATACTAACAACAAGAAAGGTTTAACTAAGCAATGAAGCATAGAAGATATTCACACCAATTTGCTTCTGGATTTGATCAGAATTGAGGAGTTTCAGTTGAAGATCAGTGACTGGATGATGTAAAAATTGGGAATTTTTGCTCTCTGGAACTGTGATGGGAAAAAAAGGCAAATTGGAATTGATTCAGTGAATGAGGAGACGAAGCGAAGAGTAAATCTTAGTCAAACACTTTACTGTACTTTCAACGTTCAGTCGTCGGTGTTCAATCTATGTATGAAACCAACATCAATTGAGGTTAGAAACAGTAACTTTTCCTTAGACACGATGGAATCTACCTATTCCACAATTTCTTATGTTGGCGACCAAAATTTGAAATAATGGATATCTTTGAAAATTGAGAAATGATATTATCAAGATAAAAAAATTAATCCATCCAAAACATTATCTCACATAATTTTTTGAACAAAAATATCTTTCTCACACATGATGGTTTGCAAGCATCAAATGTTCCTTTGGCATTAGTAATTCCTCGAAAATTTATGTTAATACTAAGTAGACGTATATCAGTGATAATCCTTACATTTCGAATGATATAGATGTATTTTAATTCATTTATTATCGTAAATTGTTATTTTATTCCTAAATTTGGTTTGGTTTTACTCATTTGAAATATAAATTTGATATAATATAATTGTCTTTAATAATAAAACAAATTGATGATGTCTGTTAATGATAAAAATCGTATTGGAAACTGCGAGCGAGAATTAGCTGCAGTGCTGTTGGGTTTTTGATGATAACGATGTAGCCTTGCTTTGGAGAAACAGATATGAATAGATATGAATGCCGAGTTTGTATGTTAGGAAGACTTAAAAAGGTTCTCTGGTTGTCTTGCATTGCAGACTGCTAAACTGTATTCCTTTGCGAATGAGTCAATGTTGTTGCGAGTTGCTAGCCATTGGGTGCTGGTCTGCACATGATTTATTTTTCTGCTATCCTTGTGCTTTGTGTTTTTTCTGTGGTTGTATTCTATAGAGAACCATTATTAGTAAATACTTACTGTGCATAGTATTGCATGCAGGAGGTGGGAATAAAAAGTTATCCTTAATAAGCTAACCCAGCAGTCTGAGGGTTATGGATTTATTGAGTTCTGTAGTTCAATTATGCCCGGTGGATGAGAAACATTTAACTTCCTGCACTACGAATTTTGGAGTAGTCATTACGGAATCCGCATGGAACTCAATTAGGTGGGCAGAACATTAGGCTATCTTGGGGTCATAACCCTTCAAATAAACAGGTATATTCTTGCATTTTTCTTCACTTCTTCCTCGTTCCTCAGGTTCCTTCGGGATCAGTCATATGATATGATGTACCCTTGTAATTAGACTAACTGAAGTCATGTTTTCTCCTGAATGCGCTTATTTTATGACATGCAGAATCCACAAGCTGGATTAATGCAGCCTCAAGCAGATCCAAGCCAGTGGGCAGGTTATTTCGGATACCCACAAGGATATGGTTCCTATGGATATGCTGCCGATGCTCAAGATCCAAACATATATTACCAAGGTTATCAAGGTTACGGCAACTACGCAGCGGCTCAGCCACAGCAGCAGGTGCAACAACAGCACCTGCGCCGCACTATATGATCTTTCTTTTCCACCTTCGCATCTTTCGATAGAAAAGATTTGACTTATTATTTTGATTGACGGTGCATAAGCTTTACGCTATTAGCAATTTAGTGACTAGAAGCCAAAAAAACTGCTTTCTTACTGTATCGAACTGCAGTTCTTTCTTTGTTTCTAACTTGAGTGAATGCTTGTATTCCGGTAAATCTACTAGCTATTATTTGTATTTTTAGTTGTCTCACAATATCTTTTATATTTTCTTTTCCCTTAAACGTAAATCAATACAACCTTGTCCTTGCTGATACCATTTTGATAACATGTTGACAAACTTGCTATCAATTTATGGCTTTATACGTGTGAGAGAAGGGTGATATTTTTTTTTTTTTACATTGTCAACTAATGTCGTAGATACATTTGATGTGTTAATGTTGTCTTCACCTTATTCTTTTGGTTATGGCTGTTTGATATCTTTCGATATTTTGACTATTTGTATAGGATTTATATAAGTTACTCTTTCGGAGATTTGACTCCTTTTTTCGCTGTTTGTGCAGTGACTGCCGATTTGAGCTACTATTGGCGCAGTTCTCTTATCTGATCAAAGATGCATAGCACCAGTAGCCTTCATCTCATGTTCCATGCTGCGAGGTTTCCTTGGATCAACCGTGTTTTGATTTGTTGTCTTTACAGCTGATATGTCCTTGAGACAACGAGACTTGTACCCAAATGAGCGGGATTTTTTACATTGTGTGAGAGTTGTTATCTGATATATTCACTTAAACTCTTGGGCTATCTTAACATATCATGTTAACTATCTCGAATTGAGTTTCCAGGTGTTACTTGGATACGTTATTGTTGATGTTCAAAGCGTCTGATAGTGTTTCATCTGCAAACCTCTAGCCCCAAAGTTAAAGCCCTGACATGCATTGAATTTTAATTCAAATGATCGTGTTGCAAACTGTCTAGGACAATGTTTACGCATTGTAAAATGGTACGAGTTTAAGGATCTGATGCAAGCCGCCATACTACGACTACTTTGTCAGACTATAAATACAACATAGAACATCGTCGAATCACGAATCGGACATCTACCCTGCTCTCGTGGCTCCTGATCCACCGTGTATAATGACACAATACTTCATCTAACTGGCGAGGCAAAACTTTACAAGACATCACACGAATACAACTTCAAATTTTGCACATGGGTTTCTTTCTATATGCTTCTGAAAATCTTCATCTCCATCAAATTTAAAGGTGTACAAAGCTTGCCTCTGAGTCATGCCGAGAGTATATATCCGGTATATCCTCAGTTCATCCCCTCCTCTTACACTTGCTGGCCTTTCTTGTTTCCAAATCGGTACATGTCTCAGCACGTTAAACTTCCACAGTACCGCTGACCGCAGGGCATCCAATGTCAAGTTGTTGGATCTGAATATATATTAAACAGAAGAATCGGAGATGAGCACACTTACACTCAAAAGCTAACATGCCGTTAAAAAATGAAACATTGGAAGCAAGTAGGATTTACCTCAAGAAAATGGATTCCATGTTGAATCTCCCTCTTTCTCTGACGAACAAATGATAGACGGTTTCAGTGCCTCGGGTACACTTGCAAGGGCGTTTCTTAAACCGTGGATTAGCTTCCTCCTCCTCGTGGATTTTAGTGGCCAGGTGAATGCAAAGACGGCATGATGAATGTACAGCAGCCATGTCAACTAGTGCCTTGAAGGAGTCGGATGGACCTTCAAATTTCCACCTTTTGACAATAAAAGTAATCCATGATTTCCAATATGCCGGACAGGGAAATCATTTAACAAAAATAACAGATTCAAAAGGGAGAGAAAAAAAATGGAAAGAGAGAGTAACTAAATAAGATATACCTCAAAGAATGGTTGAATGCGCTAGGATTTTCAGCAAGATATTTCATCTTTTTGGAAACTGCATCCACGTCACCAAGCTCCTTTATATGCAATATTCCATCGGGGCAAGGAGCAAAGTCTTGAATATTTGGAGCACCAACAACTACAGGAACGGTTCCTGAACAAACATATTGTAAACCATGTGAATGAATACATGGTTCTAGCATCAACATGTCCACAGATCTATTCTAAAGGAACTATCTCATCATATGACTGATATACATCAACTGCATGTAATGTTTTTGAGCGGCAGACGAATGAAGACATACAGAGTAGATGGTGCCATATCCGATAATAATGCGATGGGGTAGCGGATCAAATAGCAAAAATCCATATAAAACCAGCAATATAATGTAATGGACCAACACTCGGGTTACAAACCTTAATTTGTTCAACAGTGGAAACCCAGTAATGAGAAGTAACAATGCATACATATATCGCCAAAACCTTCTCAAACTTGCAATCACATAAGTACCGCATAGAATTCTGAAAGCAAGATTCAAGGGATGTCTTTTTACCAGCAACAAGAGACTGGAAGTACTTTTCAGTCACATAATCCTCCTCATTCGAGTTCTCGAATGCCAAGCTGAATTTGTAGTGCTTCAAGGTCTCTACCTTGTCAACTGAGAAACATAGTACACATGAAATATCCGTCGTCCTAGGGAAATAAAAAAATTGTATAAAAAAACACGAAGATCAATCCTGATGCACATTATTTATTTCCATGTTTAAAACGAGAGAAGAAATAAGGGAAGGAGAAGGAAGTTTGACGGCCTTGGCTTTAACAGATGAAATGAAAAAAGTATAAGAATTGACTAGGTCAAACACGTATCATGACAATTGAGAATCATGGTCAAAGGATTATTATGACAAGTCCCCGTTGGACAAAATCATAGGTCTTTTCTTAATTTTTTTGGAACAAAATCATAGCCTTTGCTGGTCAAAAGGAAGTAAAACACGTGATCTAAAGGACTAAAACATGAGAAGCACACAGATATGTTGGGCCAAAGCCCAAGAGGGGAACCTAATCCCAAAAGACTAGTCCAATAGGAAAGAAAACCTCTCTAACTTATAAACCACTCCATGATTTCTCACGTAGTCGATGTGGGTAAACCCCACATCGTAACAAGATACCTCTCAAACAATACAAGAACAAGACCAATTAAGTAAGAATTTCGTAGTATGATGATGACAATAGAGATCACAATAGGGATATTTTCATGAGGTCAAATAATCCAAGAATGAAATTGGCCATAGGGGTATTTTCAAACATTGAGATGAAAAAGTAATTGTGGAGGAGAAAAAAGGTTTGGAAATAGAAGCAAATTCTAAATAGCAACAAGAAGCACAATAACAATATGAGAAGAAAAGTAGGGCGGTCATAGCATCTTATTGCTAGAAGATAAATATGATGAATTTACAGACCTCTTCCATCATGGTTCCTGTGGCAATTTCCATAAGAATCTATTGTGATGCCGTTTTTCTCAAGTGCTTCAAGAGCTTGCAGACGAAAGTTCCGAGCACCACAATTAGAGATGAAAGCAGCAGCCAGAGCATTCTCAGTTTTTGGTTGCACAGGTGCCATTATGTCATACTCAGCCCAAGAGAAATATCCAACAGGGACATCAGATGAGAGACTCGTAGTCATGATAACATCAAAACCCTTCCTGGAACACAAAAGAAATTAAGTATGAATCTCAAAATGATCTTCTATAGGAGAGAGAACCAATCCATCCATAAATTATGTCAAACAGCATTACCGATCCAATAATACTAGAAAACCATTTTGAATTCTTCGAACTTCTGTTGAACTATATTCTAATAGATCTAAGCATCAAACTCAGAATAAAATCAAATATTGGCTCAAGATATAGAGAACGATTACCAGCATAGTTCACAATTCAAGAGCGCAGGAGGAAACAACACAAGGCGCAGGTTTAGGTCCAATTGGGCATATTGTGCATAGATCTTAAATTAAAACCGTTTGATTTCTGATCAGTTAGGAGCAAATAGAGACACGAAGTACACCTGTATGGATATCAATTTATTCTCATACGCATGATCACAAAAGCAGCCAAATAAGCTAATAAAACTTAGTTGAAGATCAAATTTCAACCTCAGTTTTATGTACGTAATAAATGCAGCTATAGATAACTCTTAGTGCAAATGAAAAATTTAAATTGTGCTTACCTACCGTCGTGCATTGCCCATGTCGTTCTCAACATAATAATGAGATGATTCCATCGATCGTAACACACTAGATATTCCTGGTTGTTGAGGCCAACCAAATCCAGCATCAACCTTCTGATTAGAATTGTATCCAAACTTACACCCCACTGAGCAGGTTTTCCACTCCTAGTTCATTAATAAACAAAGAAAAGCCAAAAAATAAATAGAATTTCAAAAGAAACAGTCATTCCGGAGAACATTATTATTCAAAACCACAAATATTTCGAAAGTGACCAGCAAAAACTGCCAAGCTAATATCAGTCGCATCAGTGGCATCCTATCTGAAAATTTTCAAGACTTTCTATCTGAAGATCAAATTCCTGCTTAGAACATCTAAAGCTTTTCCCATCAGCTGCGACACGAACATGGATCCTGTGAACATATTCAACTCTAACTGCACAAACAAACCAGAAGCATCCCTCAACCATGTTCAAAAGGACATTGTTTCACACAACCAGCAGAACCAGAAACACGTTTTCTACTATCTTTGCTACTTTCTTTTCCTTATTAACTTGCCCAAGAGTCCTCCGTCTCCATGCTTCAAGCGCAGCACACTAATCCTCACATACTTTCAAGTAGCACCACAAATATCCAAATTGCAATTTTATTTTCAACAACACATCATAGGCATACAATTTCACCACATCATCCCACCCTTAACCGAGACAACACCACCTTTCACAACCATCACCAAGATACTTGAATCGACCCCTTATTAACCAACTCCCACAACCCATTTTACAATGTTCCAATAAATTCACCCCAAAATAATCATCCCATATCATACACCTCAAGTTTCTAAATTTATACCTACACAATACTACTCCCCATTTCTAGATGATTGTCTCCTCAAACCACCACCACAGTTCACATTAGCAATACCATCTTGTTTGGCTTCTTCAAAAATCTGCTTATGTCTCACCCAAGTACAACACGAATCCTACAACTCAAAATCAATACCACTAATCACATAGATACAACGCAACGAATTCCGACCAATCGAACAACAAAGGGAATCCCACAAACCTCAGGAGGCGCAGAAACAAAAATCGGATCCTTGCCAAAATCCCTCGAATAATCCACCGCATCTTCCCTCTCCAACCACCTCTCACACCCCTCCTCAGCCTCACCCACACGATCGTCACCGCGTCGATCACTGAACCCCTCAATCTCCACCGCAAGCTCACCACTACGCTCACTCCTCTGGTTAAAGGAGTCAGCCCAGGAGTGAACCAAGTCAACGTTCTTCGCCACATCCAATCTCCCAAGCAAGGCCACCTCACACACCATCACTATCACCACTGCGATCACTGCCATCAGCTTCGGCCACCTCTGCCTCTGCTGCTGATGCTTCGCCGCTGCTGCTCTTCCTATTGAAATCGCGACCGATCCCGCCGTCGGTGTTTCCATTGATTGTTTGAAGGAGATGATTGAGGAGATCGAGCACGGCGGCGACGGCGACGGCGAGGGTGGTGGCTAGGGTTTTGTGGCGGCGATGGGAATTGGGTTGCCTAATTTGGGGATTTGGGGGGAAAGAGAGGAAGTTGGTGAGGTGAGGCAACACATACGCAAGCGACAAAGAGATTGGAAACATAGATACTCCAAATTGAATGCAGCAATCATAGAGTTGACCAAAATAAATTTGGTTTTTGTCTCAAATATTACCCATGATCTCATATTAATTATAACATTTTATAATAAATATATTATATATTTTATATTTTGATATATTATTTTTTTTTAATAAATGATATGATACGAATGTCATTTTATCATAAGGTTATAATTCATGACATATATCATATTTGATGTTTCATGATAAATTTATAAAAAATATCGTTTGTTCGTTTCACGAATCATTCGTAATGTTATCATTTTTATTTTATTTTTGCTTATATGTACAAGGAGTGTACGAAGAAAATACTATAAAATCATTGCATCCGTTTTACAAAAAATAAAATATCTTATTAGTTAGTGTGGTTATATCATTGGATTTGTATATCTTAGATAATATTAAAAATTAATTTCAACATCGATAATCAGCCACTCATAAAAAAAAAAAAAAGAACGGAGTTTTAAATCTTGAAGTTCAATAATTTAGTCATAAAGAACATTTTTTGAGGTTAGCCACAATTCACAAATCATTAAGACATAAATATATGTTTTATGAAAAATGTCACAATTCACAACTCATTTTCTTTGCTAAAGCCCTAGCTATCTGTAAAAAAAATGCAGTCATAAAATGGAACTTTCATTTGTTCCTTCTTTTGTAAAATTATAGCATGATCCATAGGAGCAAATTTGTCAAAATATAAAAAAATTACACTATTCATCACTATTTTTTTACTATGCCATTGTCATTTTTTGACTTTGCGTTGGAGTTGCTCTTACTTCCTCCATATCCATATGACGAACAATACTCATCTTTGTTCATCCGTTCATATGAAAGTGCAATATTCTTCAAAGGTTGTATAGTAGATGATCAAAACAAAAAGATTACAAGATCTTAGTTCATGAATAAGACAGATCATCGTATGTCAAAGAAGAAGAGGAGAAATCAATAGGACTGGCAGAACCGTGATGGGAAAACAGCAATTTCATTGGACAGAAACTGAGTTTCATAATAACCACCACTTTCTATTTTGGATGCCTGACTAGTAAAAACGAAGTCGCGTTGCTATTCAACTGTACAATAGCCATACTTGGGACGACATCTACAAAATGCAAGGAAGGCCAAGACAGAAAAGGAGATGATGCTTCGAAGTTGTGGGAGCTATCATCACAGTTATTTAGCTCATCAAATTAGTCTAAGCTCTGTGTTCAATCCAGTTTCTTCATGTTTAAACAAGTATCTGCTGCCTGGCTGAATAATTCCTGGACTTGCTTCAGTTCATTTTCTGCAGAACAGGAAACATGCAAAAGAAAGATCTTATGTTAACCATTTCATTCTAATAATATTCCCAAGTACAGAAACAACTAGTAACACATAGCTCGCCAATCAATCTGAGACTTCCCTAAGGGAGCAATCAAAGGAGCAAAAACTGTAAAGAATGACACTACAGCACAGGCAAGATAAGTATTATTTTGTAATGGATGAATACGCCAGGACTCATTACCAGCAGCTTCTAGTTGGCGTTGCAGTTCTTGTCCAATAGCATCATTCTCTGCCTGGTCAGTTAACCACAAACAGTGGAACACAGGTTTAGGAGAAGGTAGATTCAGATTAGGTAAAATGAAACATATTTATGGAGGCTGGTTGTTTGGCTGAAAAGGAAGAGTATGCTGTGCTTCATGCTGTTATTGTTTTGATGTATTTGTTATATGTGATAGCTGAGCTGTTATGTATATCAAACTCCATGTAATGGTTTTTTGTGCTTAATCGAACTTACGGGTGGTGGAAACGAAACATATTGACTCAGCCACATGGTACCTGAAGTTCTGCAATTCTCTTGAGTTGAGCTTCTTCACCGCCCTCATCCAGAGGAAGTGCATTTACTAGTGCATCAAACTAGAAAAAAAGCACCCACGTCAAATAAGATTCTGATCTTATACCAAGCACTATGAGTGTTCGTTGACAAAACAAGAATACGAGCTGTGCTACAGGGGAAAAAAAGAAGCAAGATTCAATCACCAAAGACCGAACAAGAAAAAGTTCAGCAATTAAAGTCTTGAATCATGAGATCACACTTAATTGAGCTTCTCCTTTGGATCAGATAACAAGCATTAGAACTCATAGCAATCCTATACCCTCTGCAAGACAATTTAGCCACCTTCACTGCCTGTGTTTTGGCCAAGAAGTATCCATTCATTTAGAACCAGCGAACTCTAAACTCAATAGCTAGGCAGTGGAAGATACGAATACGATAATTGAGCCCGCCGTGCCACATGCCTACACAGGTATCAAGCTCAACGATACCCACCCTTTGCCATTCTCTTAAAATTTGTATATGCTACAGGACTATGCACAGTAAATAATACATAGCACAAGTACAACACTCTCAAATATATCCATTCTCATCGACACATTTAAAATCCATAACTTCTCGACGATCCTCGTCGTTGCAAGTATTCCCAATCATAACCACACTTCCGCGTCCATAATCGATTACTCACCATCCTTTGAACACCCAATGCGAACAATTCACAGCAATTTACACAGTAATATGCCCCCATTTTGCCCCACAAACAAATCCCATGATCAAAATCATCGCAACAAAAACACACAACAGAGCAAAATCAAACCACCAAAACAATCAATCAAAACACTAATATCAACAAAATTGCCCCTCACACAATCCCCGACTACTTTAAAACCCTGAACCCCCTAAAATCAAAACCCCCTTTTACCTGCTGAGCAGCTTTCACAAGCGCCGCGCTCATGAGTTTCGGCTGCTCGGCCAAATTCACCGCCTCATCCCCCGCGGCGGCCGCCGCCGGATTCACCGGTTCTGGATAATTCGGCGAAAGCCGGACCGGAGCGGCGTCTCTTTGGAGAGTACCGAAGGTGTTGAACGCGAGTGTCGCGATCGTGTTGACCTGTTCTTGGAGCTGCGAGATCACGTCCATGGCAGAAAATCGAAACCCTAATGGACTCAGGTTTTGGGGATGAAATGAATGATGATCGAACGAAAGCCTTGATACAGGAATCGCTTGTTCCTAAGATAAACCCTCCTGCACTTTGAATTATAATACTCCATTGGTCCCACGAAAGTGGAAACGTTATCCGTTGCAATGTGAAACATCATTTCTTATGAATTTGTCAAATAGTTTTAGTTGTGTAAAATCTTAAACCATAAATTCTAATCTTAATCCTAAACTTTAATATTGGTTTATTTATCAAAAAAATCGAGTACTAACAAAACTCAATAAAATACGTATTGAATAATATAAATATGTTTATTCTGTAATATTACAATATTAATATAAAATAAAATTTATCAAAATATATATTAAATAATACATAATATATTTATTATTCAATGTTGGTTGAGAGGTAGTAGTATTTAGGAATGACATAATAGAAAGACGGTTCATATTTAAAAAGTTACTATATCCATTCATTAAAAGTGTGTGAACATATGTGTCTCAAATTGAGTTTCAGTTTCATTTTTTATTTGAGTATATTGTTCAAGATTTTTTTTACAATAAATGATTTTATTTTATAAAGTTATTTCGATTTTCGTTATTGATTTTTCTATTTCCATTATTAATTTTTTATTTTAATAATTTTGAACAACAATATCAGACCATCCTTCAAATAAATACTATGTTGGCTATTATTAGATTCTTTTTATATTTTTTTTTATTTGGCACAAACCTAAACTTCCATGCATTATCAGGTGTGATCATGACAACCTGGGTGTTCAGAATATTCGGTTTGTTTCTTTTTTGGCAATAAAGACATTCTCTCGTATTGGTATGTGCACATAAGAAATGTTATCTACGTTGATGCCTCATACATGAGAAAAACTTAGTTAAATTCCAACTCAAAATCTTAGTTAAGATATAATTTTTTAAAAATTTCGAAATTCAACTATTTCATATCAAGAAGAATAGACTCGGTAATAAAATACTTCCTCATTGGCTCCCTCCAATATACAAGCAATAATTTCACCTTTTTTTTTAAACCTTAATGTTCATTTCATTCTCATCAAACCAAAAAAAAATAAAATACAATCAATCACTTACAACTCCACATCGCAACTTGCCTTAGAGAACTACACTACAACAGGATTTACACACGAATCAACTAATCATAGTAGCTATCACTCTCTGAATCTCTAACACTTCAGCACGAAAATGCCTTGTCATTTCGTTGTCTCCAGATTTCGTATATGAACACTGCCATGATCCTCTTCCTCTCGATTGTCTTTCCATTCTTCCCTTTGCTAATCCTCAACACCCATTGCCCTGGTTTTCAGCTTCAAATAGTCCAGCACACCAGTTCTTATTTCACAAACACCAGGATAATAAAAAAAGAGGTGGTTTATGTCCTCAATCCCATTCGAGCATAAGACACAATAATCATTATCTGCCAACTGATGATTATAAAGCCACTTTCTGGTTCTCAGTTTCCCTATAAATGCCAGCCACGCGATGAACGGAAATCTTGGATGAACATGTTTATTCCAAACCATATTCCTCTATTCAACCTTAGGCCAATGCCTCACCAACATATCATACCCTTTTTAACTGAATAGCCATCCTGCTTCCATTCATTCAACTTATTTAACACTCCAGCTTCTATCATCACATCTCGTATTTAAATAAGAGACGACCAAATCCAGCCCATACCAGCCCTCTTTCTAGCAGTCCGCACATCCTCATACTTCAAATAATATTCACCAATCCATTGATCCAAAGTCTGTCATGCAACAGCCAATATATTCTTAAATAAGAAAGACACAGTCCAATAATGAACCTGCTTAATACCCAATCCACCTTTTTTTTTTTCTCCTTACATACATCAGCCCAAGCTAGCAGAGCACAATGTGAAGGAATTGCATTACCCGTCCAAAGAAATCTTCTACATCTTCTCTCAATTTCTTTCATCATACGTGCAGGTAAGATGAAGAGTTGTGCCCAGTAAGAGAAGGTAGGCATCAACACACGTTTTATCAACTTAAGAATTTAGCATTCCAGCTTGTAATCCTTTTGAGTTATTCGATCAACAAGTCCCATATACAGCTTGATACAGAGGCGTTGAGCAGCCAGAGGCACTCCCTGATACCGAACTAGCAAAGTTCCAGCATTGATTCCCATAGTTGCAAGCAGTACCTTCTTCCTTTTTTTATTTACCCCTGCGACGAACATAGAGCTTTTTCCTAAATTGATCTGCAAGCCACTCTATTCAGCAAACCTCTCCACTTCGGTCTTTATAAGCTTGATAGACAATATATCTGCTTTACTAAAGATCACCAAATCATCAACAAAATAAAGCTCAATGATTTTTAGTCTCTTACATTTGGGATGATGATGAAATAACTGATTTCTCCCCATTCTTTTTAACCTCCTTCCTAGATATTCCATGACCAAAACAAAGAGATAAGGAAACAAAGAATCCCACTGTTTCAATCCCCTCTTACCCTTAAAGCAGCCTGTCAAGGTTCCATTCATTTCGAGAGAATAGCTTACTGAAGAGATACAGGACATGATTCTGCTCAGTAAGACCTCAGGCACGCCATAAAGCAATAACAGCTTATGCAAAAAAAATAAAAATCCATTGGATTGGATCATAGGCTTTTCTTATATCAAGTTTCATCATACACTTAGAAGATATTACCTTTCTATCATAGCCACGTACAAACTCCTGACAGAGCATTATGTTGTCAGCGATCAATTGTCCCTCCACAAAAGCACTTTGAGCTATACTGATCAAAGAAGGAAAAACACGCTGAATCCTATTACAAATCATTTTCGAAATGATTTTATAAAGGATTGAGCAACTGGAAATTAGTCTACACTCAGCTGATGTTGAAGGATTATCTCCTTGTGGAACCAAATGGATGACTGTTAAATTGATTTCAGTCAAGAGATTACCTAACCAAAAGAAACTTCTGACAGCCTTACATATCAGTTCACCAGTTATATACCAGTTGCGTTTAAAGAAAGCTGTTGTAAACCCATCAACTCCAGGTGCCTTATCATCATCAATCCCCCATAAGGCTTGCTTCACATCCCCATCATCAAACACTTTGCTCATGAAAAGCTTCTGATCTTCAGAGAAAGCAGCTTCCTCTTGTATAACTGAGCCATCTATCTTCAATTGATAGTTTTTATCAGACCCTTGCAAGTTCTGGAAATAGAGATCCAGTAAACCCAGCATTTACCAATTGCTCATCACAGAGCAGTTTTATACAACTATATGACATGTTTTTGTAAGAGTTTAAATTTTTTGTTTTAACGATATGACAAAATTATTTCAATAATCCTGAATTAAAATAGACGACTTAAATTATGATAAATATTTAGCAATATTTTTGTGAAAGTTATATTTGATCGTTCTAACAATGTGAGTTCAATTTTACATCGAGAAATATACAGATTCAATGCATCTAAATTCGAACAAAGGAGGAAATATAGTACTCCCTCTGTCCTGAAAAAAGATGAAATTTTATCCTTTTAAAAAAAGTTATTAAATTAAATTTTATTCAATTATTTTCACTACTCATTTTATATAACAACATCACACTCAATTATCTTTTTCCTCAATTCTTTTCTCCCACTGACATGCTGGAAAAGTAAGGGAACATTTACATCAAATTCAATCTAATTTCTTAATAATTATCAAGCTTAAAAATGAATTAGGGTTTGGGAAGGGAGGCGTTGATCATTGCGGTCATCGTAGACAACGGAATCGCTGTAGATTGAAATTGTATGTGTTGCGTAGCAATGGGAAAGTTCCGGTTTCCTGTTTGGTGTCACGGAGATGAAAATGGTGGTGAAATCTTGAAAGTGTCATGATGAGGGAGAATTAAATTAATCGTGGTGAAGGTTTCGTTTGCTTGTTGATGTTTGGAGTTGTCACGGTTTCGATGATAGGATAGAATTCGAGGAGCTTTGTTTGGTGGAAATGGAATGAGATTCTTGATTAATATTGTTGGTGTGTCTGAGAGGACAAATGGGGTTTTCTTGGATTCAGTTATGGGGTATTGAGGTTTTTGTCTCAATATCTTGTTCATCCGAGTAGGATGCAACTCGATTCATGTTAATCACAAATTCGAGTCATGTGAGTCGAGAAAACGTTTGTAGAAAGAGATTTGCTAGTCTTGTGGTTCTTCTGACTCGAATCAAGTCATTAATACTACATGATTTGAATTTGATTATGTTTGTGAATCACGCCGGCGATTGTGCAAAACCGCCAAACTTGAAGGTGGATTGGATCAATTGCAAAATGGCATGTTCGCCTGTGATATGCTGATAACGCAGTCAGTTGCCGTGGCTTTTCTGTGCTCTCTTCTATCTGGGTTATTTGCGAGTGTTTCTTCTGTTTAATAGGGTGTATTGTCGAGCTCTATAAAGCAAATGTGACATTGCTTGCTTGCCAGTCCACTCTAATCTATTCACTCAGTTCCTTCTTGTTGCATATGATCTCTAAATGACGGCTAATCTGATGCAGGTTTTGACTTTTCCATGTGGGCAAGTAGAGCACGTAGTGAGCTTGGAACTTAGAAATCAAGGGCGCTATTTGGTTTGAGATATGCTTCCACCTTCTGATGCACCTAGTTTGGTGCCAAAGAAGCAATGTAAACGACAATGAGGTCCTCTCCCTCTCCCTCTGCTCCTATCTTCTTTTCGAAACGTTTGACTTGTTTTTTTTTTTTTTTCCTTTCATTAGGTGAAACACCTTTTCCAGCAAAAAGAACTCTACATTGTCTACTTCCCTAAAAAGTTTTGAAATATTTCGTGCTGCTCCATAGGTAAGGATAATGTGCTGCTACATATGTTTCTGATACATTGCGCAATTTCTGCATGAAATTCTTTGAAGGAGTTTTAGCTGAACTTCCAAGTCACTTGATAGTTGTACAATGCTAACTAGAAACCTATGATGAAAAGCTCCACTTGTTGCATCATCAGTTACGGATAGTCAGGACGCTGAAGTCTCAGGTTTCATGACTGATATTTTGATGGATGAAACACCATCGTGTGTTATATATGATAGAACTTGTACACCATATTCCATGTACAATAAGCGGGACTCCACCTGTCGACATGGTATAATCCTAAGATAGGAAAGTAAAATACTATTTTGCTGGGATCGGTTATCTTGTTTAGCAGTAAGAGATTTTCAATCAATGTAGTGTTGTTTCCTGGCTTTTTCTTCTATTATTCATTTGCTTTTATGAAGTTCTGCACAAAGTGTCCATTTGCAACCTGAATATATGACACAGGGGACATAATAATGGAAGAGATCAGTTTCGTACTCATCGTAGTCCATGAGCTGAATATTTTTTAGCGTGCTGGTCAACCATTATTAACAATCACTCCCAATTATTTTAACAGACTTCTGATTCGGTTCCCTTTTTTCCTCCTCTTGGTACATCTTTGAACTACTTCATTGTGATTATTTTTTTTTACAAAGCTCTGTTACATTTGGTTTCCATTAAAATGTTTCCTCGGGAACTTGTGGCGCCTATCCAAATCGAGTGAATTATCCTCACTAAGATGTTATGATCTGTTACGGATTGTACTACCATAACCTTCAAGAAATTTCTTTGTTGTACAGATGCCGGATAACAATGGTGAAGCGATCACCAAAGAAGGAAGATGAAATCATGGAGTGAAATGCTTCAACCAACATCAACAAAAAGATGGACGAATGATGAACAAACAACCCACTTGGTATACAAAATTTTACAGGTAAGTTTTGCACCAAATAGGGCTGATTTTGGGCATGTGATTTTGAGTGATTATCTATGACATGTTATCTAGCTAACACTTACTTTTTTATTTGGATACCATGATTCATCACTTGCGAGAGTATATTTTTAGAAGTATTTGGTGGGTGATGCCATTGTTAAATCCCTTTTAGTATTGAGTTCGTGGCATAGGAAGGTCAAGGCTGGGGAAGGAGAACACTGAACATTTGTTGTATTAAAGGAGGCCAACCTCTGTTTATGATATAGTACCATATAGTTTCTACTTGCTCCAGGTAACTTTTGATGTGTTGGATTATGGGATATTAGAAAATTGTTGGTTTTCAATAAGAGACTATCGTGTGCACTTTTTAATTTTTCTAGGATAATTAAGAAGTAGTTTGTCAAATCCTGTCACAAGCTTAAAATAGCTAGGATCCACCCCATCAATCTAACCCCTTTGAGAAAAGTTTTACTTAATCTCGTTTTCATTAGTACTCCACATGTTTTGAATTAAATCCATTGTGTAATTATAGGAGAAAAAACTGGCAATGTTCTTTTGCCACTCTGCTTGAATACTTTCTTAGATCCCTCCTATTAGCTAATCAACCAGTAGGCTCGTGTGCTCATCATATAAAATCACCAGTCACAAGGGATGTGCGATGAAAAGGTGTAAAAGAGAGTATAGCTAGCGTTCCTTATAATTATTACCAACGTATGATATCTAATTAGTATCGATGGTTGTTCCATGACGCCCTTTGACATGGAGATCACTGTATCAAGTATCAACCCATGTATACACTTAAGAGATTTCCCGTAACTCACTTAAAATCACTTTTTTCTGTGAGGTTTCTTTTCTTCAGGCGATTCGCAACATCTACTATCAAGTGCTTCGGATCATAGGATTATCTGATAACAATCTGTTATGTGTTGTTTCTTAATCATTTTTATGCTGAACCATTTGAATGAATGGGCAACAAAATCTATTTTTCCTAGATTTGCATAATATCAAAGTGTGTCCTCTCCTCCCTTTACATCGATTTTCGTTGTCATAATGTATTTATTAGCACATGGGTTTGCTTAACACTCCAACATATTATTTCATTGATCTCACTTTTGCAAACCAAAGCTCTCTTTCTCCTCAGGAATCCCAAAAGTATTCATGATGTGGACCCGACAGAAGTGTCCGTGTCCAAGACGCGATAGCTAACCATGACCATTACTGTATATAGATTATCTATTCCAACATTAAGGACGAATAACTGCGAAGTTCTTACTCTTACAGCAAAGTGGATCGATAGTGCTATCAGTTTTCAGCCTCAACATACATACAGATGACAGGTCTTCAAATACTTGAGATATTTTAACCTACAGATGTGTCAAAGCGTCTAAAGTTTTTTTTGTATTTACTTATGACCTTTGTTTCAACTTATTTTTTTATCAGTTATCATTTCGGCATGGGATGCTACTAGTTCTCTATAAATAGATACATTTAAACAGCTATGAAGTTCAGCTTTCTAGACATTCAAGCTCAGTCCCCGATCTCTATTTAACCTTCCCCTCACTTTTCTCTCCAAAACTTTCCCCTCTTTGTCAACAGGAAATGGCTGTGATGTGCAGATCATATGGCTACACCAAAGTGGAGAACGAAGACCCAGAAGAGAAGAAACACAGACAAACTCTGTTCTTGATCTACAAGACGCTCGAAGAAGCTGATAAAATGATGGTGAGCAGGAGGAAGAAACCGTCGTGGCTCAGATTGAGGATGAGGAAGCTGAAGGTCAAGGTAGGCAAGAGGCTGAAGAGGATTAGGAAGACGATAATGCTAAGGGTGTCTAAGGCAAGAGCTTATAGGAGCATTATGTGTCACTTCAAGATTTGGCGACGGGTTTTCCATGGTGGAGCCTCCACGGCTCGCCTCCCTGAGCCGTATTTCAGTCCACAAAGTCGGGCTGTTTTCTAATTTTGAATCTGGGTGATGATGAATCATGTGCAGCTGTTTGATATCTAGTTTGGCCAATCGGGTTAAGGCGAACTAGTGTGAATCGTCTCATCCTGGGAGAATATTTTGTGTTCTTTTGGTGATGTTATGCAAAGAGGAAAAGTACTCGTACATCAAGTCTGGTTTGAAAGCAATATGATATGTGTGAGCACATGTAAGACACATACCTTTGTTGTTCTGCTTCATGAGAAGAGTGTATGAGATGATCTTTCTGGTTCTGCGTTGTGGTTTTGGATTCTGTACATAATCAACATATTATTTCTCAATTAAAGTTAATCGTTTTGAACAAACTCATAGCTTGATGGATTTGCAGCAAGTATCATGTTTCAGGTAATCGTGTGATGCAGACAAGGACGGGTTGAGTATAAAAGGCCCTTGTTAGAGGAGGGGTTATGTAAACCCTAACCTTGTAAAGATCGTAAGATTTGAACTCGTAATCTCTGCGGCGGTGTTGTAATATCACATTGGCAGCCAATGCCACTATTTACACTGTAATATGGTAGCATGGTTTTTTGGAGTCTGTTTTTGCTGTTTCCTGTGTGGGAAAGCAAGAAGCAGCCTGATGGCTTAGAGTTGTGGATCATGAAAGAATACGGAGTGATCGAGTCTTGGACTCTGATAGTGAAGCTTGATCCTGGCAACATGCCCCGACTGTGTTGATTTAGCAGAATAATACAGTACTTCGAAGCGAGGGGTCAAATTCTAGTTCAATACTGGCTTGGTCCTCCTAGGCAAGTTTTTTGGTATGATCTCAAAGACGGAAAATGTACGTTTGTGTAACTTCCTAAGGATATCAGTATCCTACACCCTACGTTTTATGCAGAAAGATTTCAGCTCCTTTTTTTAGGGGATTTACAGTCGTGTTATGCTCTAGTCTAATATTCTAAATGCAAAAGACGTCACATGCTGACACCATTTTATCATGGTAGTCGTTTCTATTTCAGTAAAGTAAACTCTATTCTGTTATTTGTTGTATGGGTGCTTGAAGTAATTATTTTTCTACAACATCAAAATTGATCAAGAGTCAAGAAGCACGACTATTTCAGGGGTGAGTAATCGTCCTTGAAACCAGACAATGAAAAACCTGAACGGTTGTGTTTACCTCTAATCTATAGAGTTGCTCCAAGAAAGTGATTTTAAAAAATTCAATAATAAGATTTGATGAAACAAGGCCGAACTAATTCATTTACAATAAACAATGTACATGCACCCCATTACCCTCGGAAAAATGTCACCTGGGTAAAAACCAAAACGATGAATTGGACTCTCTAGTCACCGATCAAAATTCTAATCAACAAAATATGTTCTAGAGAAAAGTGCTACAACCATGTTGCATCTTAAAACAACTTGTCGGAACGACTTGTAACACCACACATTCTGTCTTGAACATACATAATAGAAAACCAACTCGTATATATTCTCAATCCCCTAGTCGACCTCCGGGATGCTCTGGAGAGCCGGCCGCCACGTCCCTTGACGATGGACCTCGAAATGATGACTATTCTCGATCAACCTACGTATCATCTCGTCCACGTTCATATTACTTTTTCCATCGTTGGCTCGCCGGGAAAGCAGTTCCTCCAGCTGCTTTCTTGAGATCGTGATCCTCACCTCCTTGCCGGCCGGCAACGACGACCGGTCAATGAGTCTCTCATCTGGGTCAATGAGTCATCTCCGGCCCATATTGACGATGATGATGCTGGGCTGCAACAGTTGCCCATTTCAGGGAAAAAATTTTCTCGATTTCGGACTGCTTTGGTTTTTTTGGTTAAGATTGTTTATTGTTGATGGGTGGTTTCTATTTTTTGGAATGGAAGGAGAGATTGGAAGAGGGGGTTGGGGTCGAGTTTATATAGAGAAAATTTAAGCTGACCATGACAAATTTTTATGGAGAAGTGTGATGAGGTGGAACCTAGGTGATCAAATATCTAGATATAAAAATATTCCATATATGTATTTCTTACCTATAATATTTTTGTATTTGAACCTTTTCAAAAAATAAATAATACATTATTTTAAAAAAATTGATTTTTGTTTAAAAGGTTTGTATTTCATCACCTGTTATGAATAAAAAAATTATAAAATTATATAAATTCATACGGCTGAATCAATTAATCAAGATGGGTTAATGATGTGAGCAAATAGCCAAATACGAGACTAGTCTTCATTAGGAGATAAGTACGGGGTGGGACCATGCCAATGGTGCATGTGGTGTGGCCGTGTGGGTGATGTAATCGTGTTTGGCTTTCTTATTGGTCGGTTTTGAGTTTGATTTTGTCACGACGACATACATCTTCCTGGTTCTTTCCATCAAAATATCCAGCGCAATTCCATGCACAGATCGATGGAAATATAGTAGACTCATGACCATTAAAAGTTTTTTTTTTATCTATGGTAATGTACATAGCGGATTAAGGTTTAATCCTACGTTTCGCTTTTTGTAATCAGTATTCTCGACACGATATTCAAACATGTGTAATATTGATGTCACTTGACACGAAAAAATGAAAGATATTTATTTTGTTGAATTGATAAGAATTTTATTGTATTTTATATCATATTTTTGGATATTATTTTTTATATTAGTTTTTATTATTTAAATTAGATTTTATTACTTTGTTTAAATTTATTTAAAATTTCATAGATAGGTTGTTATGTTGAACATTCCAAAGAGCTTTTGATTAATAATAACATTTCGAGATTTATTTTCTTCTTGATAAATTCCTATATATCTAAGATATCACTATAAAAAATCATGATATTTTTCGAACGATAATTTTTAACTGTCGAAAAATTCTCTAGGGATTTTTCTTTTCGTTGAAAATAAAAAAACTACCGATCATACTAATTTTTGTCGGAAATTTACCAACGACTTGATAATTCCTGTGGAAAATTTACCGACGACTTAAAAAAAACTGTCAGAAAAGCTCAAAACCCAAATTAACCCAACACACCCCCGCCTCCGCCTTCCTTAACACCCACACCCCCTAATCTGCCTCAGCCCTCCGCCTTCCCCAACATCCACACCCCCGCCTCCTGTGAACGGGCACGCCTTTTTTTCATCGTCATTTTGGTGATTCATTTTTTATTATTGTTATTAGTGCGTTGTTTTGTGATTTTTGTTTGTTTGATTATTTGTGTGGTGTGCAGATTAAGAATCTTTACACTGAGTTGAGCAACACGGTCGTAAAGGCTCAGCCTACTGTTCTCTGCTGTTAGAAGAATAAGGATAAGCTAACTCGATCGCAGCAGATAACTAGCTTGAGATGTATTTTTTTATTTTTTTTTCAGAACTTGAATTCGTAGTTGTTTTATTTTACTAACTGAGGATGCTTATGATTGAAAACTATTGAGATTTGAGCATTTGAGAATTAACTCGAGTCGCTAATTATGGCATTGGTGCTTCGAGTATTGGATAGTGTAATTGCTGATGCATGTGAAGTTGTTATTGTTCAACGACATTATTGAATCAGATGATGCTTTCTGAAGATGTGTATTGTGTTTGTGATTTTCTCCGGGTATATTTGTAAGCATGCGTGTCGATATTTTCCGATAAGGCTTCATATAGAAGCCTATAAGGCTTTCGATCCAGATCGTGCTTATGGTAAAGATGCAGTTCTCTTTTTCTTTGTCGGTAACGTCTTGTTTTGTTGTAGCGATATCCCATTCTCTAAATCGATATCTAGAACATTTACGCTTTTCACATTGCATCACCACCACGAGCTCGAATCTTGTGTTTTGATGAGTTTGAGCTCTTGATAAAACTACATCCAAAGAAATCAAAGTGATGTTCGCATCAGTAATTAACACATCGAGAAGTCGTTTGATTAAATTGTACTCTCAAGTTATTAGAGTGATTGCACGAATTTTACGACTTGATGCAGCGTTCGATACGGTTACAACTTCATTTTGGGTTGTTGAATTCAAGGTGTGAAGAAGAATCGACGACGGAATCTTTGGGATAGTACTACAAAGTAGTCGGTCAAGACAAGTGAGAACAAAGTCCACTGAAAGGAATCCTTCTAGCTAGGTTTACTTGGACCTCTCTTCTTCTATGTTTCGTTTTTGGGAAAATTTCTCGAAAGAACAGCTAAACATATTTGACGGTCAAGTGAACCTGTTTACTTGGTGTGTATGATATGATCGACGGACCAGACTAAACACGTTGGATTCACAACATTGATATTGGTTGGATCCTGCGGCCCATTTATTTGGAACGAGTCAATGGGCTTGTCGTGAGCTGAGAAAGGGATCTTGCGGCCCAACTAAAATGGTCATGTTGTCTATGGCCTGCTCTATTATTGGGCCATGGCCCAACATATATGTTGGCCAGTTGAATCTGGTTATATCCTCAGAATAAGTTTGTTTTACCCCAAAGATTTTGTGGGTAATGATCCTCTGTCAATCTATTAGAAAGGAAAGGAATGTGAAGTTTGATGTTGAATAAATAATCATTGAGATAATTTTTCTTGATGAAAATCAAAAAACATCTGTTTCAAAATACTATTCATACGAATTATAGGTAATTTATTTGAGTAATGATGATCAAACGTAAGATGAAACAAGCTATTGTACGATTGTATCTATCTTAAAAAAACGTCACATATGCCATGAACTAGGCAGAGGCAAAAATTTGTTGTCGGCCCAATTTCAAGCGAACAACAATGAATCCTATTGTCAAAAAAAAAAAAAAAAAGACCTTTCAAAAAAAGTAAAAAAAAAAAAAAGGAAGGATGTGACTCACCCAAGTTGTTCAAGTTGTTGCCAAAGATTCTATAGCCCAAAAGCAACTTACAAAGTTTTAATTGATCTTTTCATCTTCAACTTTTCTCTTTTTCTCTGTTATTTTCATAGCTCCAAATGGATCCCAATTGAATCCCATACTACTTTTAAGCTACATTTCTTACCAAAGAAGATTGAAATATTCTTAACGAAATTCGATAAAACCCTAAGCCAAAGCCACATTGGTTAGGAGCCACGAGCAATTCATCGTGAATGTACATGCTAGTGTAACGGTATATACAGTATTTCAAGTCCCTTTAACAATGTGTGCCAAACTTCTTAATGAACATATATCTGAACTTTGTTATCGGGATGCTCGATGATGACGTTGAATCAACCCAAAAAGGTTAAGACAGAACCAGAGCCATGATGGAACCAAAAAAGATCGCAAAGGATCTCACGAATCGAACGTTTCATTCACATCGGCCCTTTTTAAACACCAACCTATTGGGCACGGAGCTATTTTGTGGTGTTGAGTCCGTCAATGAAAACTGGTTTAAAATATTTTTCAAATTATTCGGTTGACAGAAAAAATCATTCGGAATTTTCTTTTAAAAAAAAATACCAGTATTTTGTCACAAAACCATAACTTTTTCCCCACGGTGGAAAAAATTTTGATCTTGCATCTATAGCCCGTACAGCCACTGATTGGTCAGTGTAACACATGTGAGCCACAAGTAATGCAATCAATATCAAAAATATCAAGATCAATATCACTAGCACTAGCACTATAACACGCTTTAGTCTAACCACAAGGCGGGTTCAAACGTTCGACTATCACTATTTATAGATTTGGACTCAAAATCATCCCATAAGTTGCACTTATCTAAATGTTGTGGTAATAACTGGAACACGATAGTGGGCAACAATATACAATAGAACATGCTCAGGTGTATTTTCAGTATGCGGTCGAAGGATAATCGTCAAGGTGTCTAGCTAGCTGAAGATTGTGATATTCCAGTTTAGTGGGCATACAGCAATACAGAGCTGGCTGCAAGCAGCTTCTGCCCACCTGATACTGTTGGTGGGAAAAAAATCAAACTGATTTTGTTTTTCAGTCAAGTGTCTCCTTGTGCACTGCCAAAGATCAACTGTGCCATACCCAGTGCCAGTGAATGCAATTTGACACATATTAAGTGGGGTAACAATCTTATTCAATAGTACTCATATTCCCATAACGGAATCATTTATAATTTTTTATAGTCTAATACGTGTGAGACGGACTTTGATATCATGCAAAAACATGAGATTCATTCTTAAAATCAATTGATAATAGGAGGAAATATTCATGACCTACTCATATTATTGTAAATTTTATACAAACTTCGATGTGGGTTTAATATCTCTAGCATATGCATACCACCAAGGAACAAAAGATAATCAGAATCGCCTTCAGTTTATGTGGTACTAGACCTATAAATGATTAAAGATGATCAAGCATATGTTTATGCTAATTATTTGTACCTGTTGAGGAATCTTAATTATGCATAAGATAAGATAACCAATGCGACCTAACAAATGATGGGAAAGCACTTTTTTTCTTTTTTTCATTGTCACTGAACTGACTGTCTGTGACTTGAAAAAGAATGATAAAGATCCCTGATGTTTTGTCATGCTTGTGTGTAATCAAAATTCAGTGCAACCTCAATCATATAGTGCAGTGAGAAGAGGGCAATAAAAGGGCCCTTATAAAAAATTACTTCTAGGCTTTGTTCATATTTGCAAGGTGCTTTGCCCTAGCAAGATAGATGAACATGATTAACAAATATTTCAATGAACATGATTGTAATGTCGTCAACAAGGTAGGGTCCGTTATAAGCAACTTTCTTCTTAAACAATTTTGAGATGTCATTGAAAAACCATCTCTCCATTTCTCGTATAAAGGATAAAAATTACGTACGTACATCGCAACCTCCTCATACTCTATACATGATGAAACCCCTGGATGGTTATATCATCAGAGTGATAGAGCACATTATATTTGAAGAACACCAAGGATTAGCCGGATCATTACAACAAAATGCAACAACCTTCATCAGTCAATAAAGATTGACTCGTTGATAAGTTCTCTAACAACGACGATAACATCAGCCTAGATTTTTCGTTCATTGATAAAAATTCATATTCTCAAACATATGAACAAAGATTGAACAGATATTAAACGACAATCCTAAAATTCACATAATTGTACCATACGATGATATGATTGGAGGAATGGGAAAGTGAGTGAGGTGAGGGGCAGTTGAGATCCGAAATCTCCTGCACATTTGCTTGGTAGTTGCTCATCATCATCATTCATCGCCACTGGTCAAGTGAGCCCAACTTGAACTCTTTGCCTGGCTGGCTGTTGAGTGGTGATTCAACCGCACAGAGAAGAGATCTGATGAGATCACTGATCACCCACACTGTTTGGTGCAACTCACTGCCCAATGCTGTCATCTTCCTGTGCATATGGACACGAATGATGGGCTCTCGTTCAATGTCACGTAATCTCGTCGAGAGGAGTCCCTCCGAGTCATTATTAAATTATTCAATATATATTTAAAGAAGTTTTATTTTTTTATCTTAATTATGTGAAAAAATTATGACATTACCTCATGATTATAGCTAAACTATTTTAAGATAATTTTATATAAAATAATATTTGATTATTTCACGAACGATTCGTAACGTGAATAATTTTATTGCTGACGTAACCTAAGGTTGTAATTTAAAAAAACGGAAAGAATATATAAAAAGATGAAATATATCCCATCTTAAATATTTTTCATATTTATCGTGAAGAGATTATTTTCTAATATTTTCAAGAATTAAAAGGAGAAAATATTTTATCACTAAGAAACTCCTCTTGACCTTCTAAACACAATATTTAATGTGCATGTGATTAATATATCAGCCTTAAAGATACATTTGTGTATTTTGTATAATCAGTTCGTATGCATCACCATTTACATGCCAGGGCACAAATCTTGATGTACACAACGATAATACATCTGAATTATGAATTCTGAACTATCAACTATATATAGGCCACAGGATATGCCTAGATGAATATCCCAAGAATCTAATTGGTCAACAGTGCTTTGGTGGCATTGGATACCAGATTCTATTGACAGGTCCAAGCCTAGTTTTCCTGGCCCACACTGCACCCATTACGCTAGTGGGCCACAATTGGGCCCCAAGTTGCACTGCACTCTGATCAATCCATCTCCCATTCGAGTATTCAACACCCCTTCGTTTCCGGAAAAAGAAAGGCAAAAACAAATGAAACACAGTCAATTGAGGTGTGTACTTTTTGTTTCCACGTCTAATTTTTTCCAAAAAAACGATTATTTAATAAAATTAAATTCATTTTTTTAAAAAAATTGTTTATTAGATAAGAAAAAATTAAAACGTCGAAAAACAATTACGTCAATTCATCACCACAAAGAGTACACCAAAAAATATTACTAACTCTATAGTAATCAAATGAAAATAGATGATTACATCATTTTTATTCTAGTAATTGAAAGCTTGATTATTTTTTTAAAATAGATTATTACAATCTAATAAAAAAAGAAAACAGACAATAACACAAGTCATTTCATTAAAAATTTGAGACATCCCATGATAAGAGGGTAAAAGCATTGGTCCACAACTATATACACCTATATGTTTATACAAATATTTTGATTAGATTGTCAGCTCCTAAATGTAACAAAACATACAATCATAAAATGACAAATTAATTATGATTTGTACATATATAATTCGAGGGATTTGGTAGTTTCCACTAAACGACCAAAGAGAATAGATCCATATAATTTGTCACCTACACGTGGTCCATTGTGAGTCGTCCACTGTGACTCAAAGGTGCAATCATCTCTCTCAACCAACCGCCTCGATCATCATCATCGGACCCTGTTCAATACTTCGCTTGTTCACGTGATATGTTTTAAATATTATTGTACACTTAAAGTCCAGTAAAACTTGTAATATTTATCACAAAATCATAGAATGAGTGTATTACGAATAATTTGATGGGAAATCAAATAATCCTTTTTATAAATTTATTATGATATATCAAATATTATTTAAGTTATTTTTATGACCTTGGATTAAATAAATTTCATATCGAATCATTTAGTTATAAAAAATAATATATTATACATAATAATAGTGCATTTATTATATTGTGTTGTAAGTATTATAAAACGAAAAAAGAAGAAGACTAATGCAGTATTAGTCAATCACCTATCACGAATTACTTTTTTAATCGTTGGTTCAACTAGATATGAAATTATATGCTTTTTCTTGTTAGTTGACCCAACAATTAAAAAAAGATCGTGATAATTAATTGATTAATACTGAATTAACCTCATTTTTCGATTATAAAAGGAAGGGAGTGATACTTGCATCCATTTTTGTTACTCTGACTTATTGCATCCATTTTTGTTCCTCTGACTTAGAATTTGATGTGTATTTGTTGATTTGTCTAAAAACAATTAAAATTGTATTTAATTTTTTCAATTATAATTCGATTGTAATTTATCCCCTGAATTAAAAAATAGTCATTTAGTCTCTTTAATTTAAAAAAATCTTGATTTTTGACGCTTGATCCCATAAAAATATTTATTTATTTATTTTACAAAAAAATCCTCCCTAAAAAAGAAACATGTGTCTATTTTTAAAATTATTAGAGATTATATACAAAAGATCGAAAGTTAAGGATTTTGATCATTGCAATAAGGTTTATTGCTATAATTGGAAAACATTAGTAAGGTTTATAATAACAAAGAACAATAATTTAATGGGATAATTTTGTTGAAATACATCAGATGTATTGATACCACTTCAATATAAAATATTTCCTCCATCCCAATTCGATTAATATCATTTGAAGTGAGATTGACATGTGCATTGAATTTTGGTGACATTTAATGAATAAAAAATATTTTATAATGACAATGAGATTTATTGTAATAATAATGAATATAAATAATAAGATGTATTATAACAAGAATGTTTTTCTTGATATTTTTAGATTAAATATTTATCAAAATTAAAAAATTATAAATAAATTAAAATAATTACGTGATAAAATGTTATATATGTATTGAGATCGAAGTATGATACAATACACGAGCACCACTGGACAAGTTGGATGAGTTCCATGATAACCCGGTAGACCCTCACACATCACATAACTTCCTCTCTCTCTCTCTCCATCAAATATGGCCAAATCGATGCCACGTGAACATGAAAACGGCCAGGGGAGAGTGTGGGTCCCAATTTCACAGTATTGGCGTTTTATGTGATCCACTGGCCACGGCCCACTGTGTGGAAGTAGTCATCCCCGGATTGGGCCTCTGCCCACCCACGTGGATCTTGGGTCCTCAAATCACACACACAATTGGCTTTTCATGGGAAATATTTTTCGATCATCCAATAATCTCCCACTAAAAAACGACTTCACTGATTATGATCAAAAATTCGACATCTTAAAAAGCATCATCAAGCAGGTGTTGTTGATGTTTATTTCCAATCACCGTATGCCCTTTTTTGTGTGCTACAATACAATGGGGACTTTATATTTTTCAACATTGACGGAATACACGTAAATCTAAATTTAGTTTATTTTATTTTTTAATTTTAATTCTTAATCATATAATTTTTTTTCTCTTAATATTTTTCAATATCTAACCATATAAAAACTTATTAAATATATCAATGTTATAAAAAATTTAAGACGGATCAAAATATTAAAAAGAATGTAAAAATAATGAAACCGAAGGAGTAATAGTTAGATGGGAAATCATTGCATAATATTCGGCTTGTTTAGAGAAGGAGCTGGAGTGTGAGATTAAGCATCGTTTGCATCCCGCCAAGAATCGACGGGAACCTTTTGATTACATCTAGAGAGGGTGATGCAAAATCTAAGTACAGTAGATGATAGACCACAGGATTCTTGGGTTGCTAAAATCTTGGGTATAGTTTGTTGTTTGAAAGCAAAAGCATTTAATTGCAAAGCTCCAATTTGGTCACTTATTTTTTTTTTAATACAAACCATAGAAATGGGAGAATATGATGAAAGGAGAAAACTAACATCAAGCTTGTTTAGCTCACTGAAAGTTGATGATCTATACTAAACTTTTTTTAAACAGACAAATTAAGCTGCGACATATGTCCTGATGAGATAGACGAACATATCTCACCCTAAATTTTCTTTCTTAAAAGAAATGAGGTCATGAATGATGAGAAAGATAAACTTAAAACCAATCATCATGTATCATGGTGAGCTACCATGGATCCAACAATGAAAGAAACAAACAGGGTGTGTTTTGATATTGTTGTTTAAAATTGAAAAAAAAATAAAAAATAATAATATCAACAAAAAATTAATAGAAAAAATCAAAATTATTTTATAAAATAAGATAATTTTTTGTAAAGAGAATATTGAATATTATATTATAATGAAAAATAAAAAAATTGAAATTTTTTTTCTTCAAATTTTCTATTGTCTTATTCTGTTTTATTGATTTAAAAACAGAAAAAATGATACTAAACGGTTACATTTCATCAATTAGTAAAACGAATATAAAGTTTAAAAAATAAAAATGATACTAAAAATGATACATGTAACATAATTTTAGGATTAGTCATGATAAACTTTGGATTAATCATCAACTATCGACACTTCATAATTAATCATCTAAGAACCTATTAAAAAAATCCACAAATAAAAACTTGAAATTTAAGAAAAATGCAAATACAATGATCCAGGTAATCCTTATTGGTACAATTTTTGCAACAATCCGAATCAATAAAAACATTCTGCATATCGATCACACGAGAAAGTGCATCATACACTTATGTCCCTCTCGAATCATCCAAATGTCGACATATTCCCCTCATCCCAGAAGCAACTTACTCCAATTTACTCCTCAGCATAACAAATCCATCCATTGATCATCCATGATCAATAAATTAATCTAGGATTCAGAAATTATGTATCATTATATAGATATTTTTATAATCAAATAAATATTTAATATTAAAATAATACAAATACAAAATTTTAGATTAAAATATTATTTTTAAATCTTAAATTTTTATTTTTCATTACTTAATCATAATCATAGACATATATATATTCCTTTTTCCATTAACTTAACCATGTACAACTTCACGCTCCACCAGCAGTCACCTTTCCCCACCACCCACAAACAAAACCCATTTGGCTTCCCTTTCAATGCATCTCCTCCCAAATAATGGCAAAAATCATAAAACTCCAAAACCCCAAAATGACTTTGAAATGGGTCCCATTCTCTCCCGCAATCAAACCCACTTTCCCCTATAAGTATACTCACACACATCAACACACCACACACATATACTCATATAATTTCCCGTCACGCCCGAACTGTCATCATTTTTCTTACCCACAAAAGTATTACAACCATCAAAACTCCACGTCGTCAATCACATTCGCTAGAAATCCATGGCGAAGGGACGACGCCTGACCACGAGCCGAAGCGAGCACTTCCTAGGCACCTTCAACGGGTATGGCACGGTCACCGAGGAATCCGAGTATCGGGAAGAGGACATATGGTCGATGGTGGATCGAGAAGACGATAATAACAACAATAACAATAACGATCACACACAGTATTATTCGGGAGGAGGCGCGTGGGACTCACGCGCGGAGTATGGTGGGAGGAGAGAGGCTGATGACGTCAGCAGAAAGGCGAGGATCCCGAGGAGGGATAATAATAACCGTCACGTGGGCGGTCTGTCCCTCGCTTTCGAGGAGACACCGTCGGCAGGTGTCGTGCACCAGTACAGAACGGCGCAAGAGGACGGCGGTGACGGCGTCGATCCGACATTGACCCCGGGCCGACGTCATCATCACGTGACGGCATCTGCGCCAGTGAACGTGCCGGACTGGAACCGGATACTGCACCGGGTCGACTCGTCCGAGTCCATACATGACTCGTACGAGTTGACCGGGTTCGACGAGAACGAGTCGGAGGGCGGCTGGTTTCCGCCGCACGAGTACCTGGCGAGGAGCCGGAAGTCGGCGGCGACGTCGGTTTTCGAGGGCGTGGGCCGGACCCTTAAGGGCCGGGAATTGAGCCGCCTCAGGGACGCGGTTTGGAGCCAGACCGGGTTCGATGGCTGATGAATAATTATTATGATATGGAGCTGATCAGATGAAGTGAAATGAAATGCTTATGTTGCTACTGGACCGGCCGGTTCGATTTGGGTTGATTAATTTTGATTCCTCACAGGATGATAATTGATCAAACAGTGATTAATATTTTTTAATTGAAAAGAAAAAAATTGGTTCGAGGAAATTGGGCAATGATTCAGCTCACTGGACTCGGTGGAGAAGTGAGTAACTCGGTGGTTACTGAGCCCAACTCGGTGTGATAGTACTATTATTAGTTTAATTTATTATTATATGCTGTAGTATTTGATAAATTATTGTAGCAACTTTGGAAAAATGGAATGATGGGAGGAATAATGGCTGTTGTTCTTTTGTTTATAAAAACAAGTTTTGTTGTGTGAGGTATAATGTAAAAGGTTCGTGGTACTTGTACATTGATGGATGACGGAGAACTCCGTTGAATAAATATTTACTGTTAAGTCATATGTTTCTGCTTAGACTACTCCTATATGGATGTTGAGTACATGAATTCTCATTATAATAAATGCAATTGCTATAAATTTATTTGAAAGAGTTGGTACTCAATATGATTCCTCCAAGAGTATGTGATTGTCCATATCGAATAGTCCAAAGCTGCTTGTGTATTTCTTTCAAAAATATGCAAACCTCAATATACATTCTCACTCAACCTGAAATTTTCACCCCTTCTTCATTTGGGATGATGTCGACCTTCTTCATTTGGGATGATGTCGAGGGCAAATCCATCATTTGTAGGCTTCCTCCAAGACCTACTCCATAGTGATACGTCTTCAGATGACATTCAAAACTATAGATAGGAGTTTGAGACATTTGAAAAGACTAAAAAGACCTTAAAAACTCAAATTTTTTCAATACACCTTAGGAAGAACGGCGGTGGCGGTGATGGTGCAGCGATGACATGTGAAATTCATGGTTGAGGAGGAGGGTGGAAGGGGTTGGGTTTGGATTGGGTTAAATGTGTGTGTTAGGTTAAGTTAAACGATAATAGCAATCGCAGATAAAACAACCTAAATCAATAAAATAATGACAAAATTGTCGCAATTTTGTTGTCACCTTCGAACAACGATAAACTTAGCCTAAGTTCCAAACACTTACTGAATATAAATTTCGTTTTTATATCGAATCATGTCTAATCGTTCTTAACATATATTCGTTGGAATACATAACTTATATAAACATTGATGTTTCATGATAAATTTATAAAAAATAATGTTTGATCGTTATTATACGTATATCAAAGTTTGCAGCGATTCATGTTGCAGATCAAAACATTACAGGTTAAAATATTATAATAATTTTGGGAAGAAAAAAAATATGTGAGTTATCCTTCTTAAACTTCAGTGTCTGCATTTCACAAGATAAAATACGATGACAAACAAGTCCCTTGGGTAGAATGAATGCATCATAGTCACACACAGATTAAAAAAAAAGTCGATACTCTTTATCAAAAACTTATATCTAAAAAAAAGGATATCTATATAAAAAAGAAAAGAAAAAAATAACACATAATTCTTCGAATTTTTGACCTTTTACATATAATTTCCGTTAATTTCGAGGAGAATATTCTGCCAAAAAATATATAATTTCAGGAGATCATGTATAAAAAATAAAGATTTTTTTAAAATTTTAAAAGATTAAATTGTTATTTTTATAATTTAGAAGATAAAATATAATCGAATGATAATTGATATAATTGAATGCTATTTTCCCCATAATGTGATATGGAAAATTTCCCTAGAGATACATGAAATTCAATATCGTTCACTATTTTGCATTTAACGCTACTCCCACTATCCCATTATTTTTATAATATTGATTGTATATATAAAATTTTAATTTTTTTTCAACTAATATAATTTTCATCACAGATTTTCTCTCGATCTTTTTTAATTTCTATTAACATAAAAACCTTTCAACTATAAAAACGTTAAAAATCATTTAATATTGATTAAAATGATAAAAGATTGGAAAAATAATAGGACAAAAAAAATTTCATTTTATTTAAGAATAAATATAATAAATTGATCCACATTTAATACAATAAAATGAGTACTATGCAAAACAGTAAGCAAAATATGGTTCACACCACACAAATTACGATGAAATAAAAAAGAAAGCAACGAATTTCCAAATTGATAATGTACGGTGTGGGCCCGATGGGTTATTTCCGGCTGTTTATCATCTAAAACGGGGTTGACATGATTGCTTTGGAGCCTTGTGATTTCACGTCACCCAAGTCACCATACTAAAATTAGAAGTGATAAAAAATCAGTTATTTTTTTCAACTCATAAATTTTATATTGTTTTATCGTTTAAAAAATATTAATTTTTTTTCATATTTTTTAATATGATAAATTTTTTTATAATTGAAAATTAAAATCGAAAAAAAAGATAGATCTAAATTTATATATGAAAAATAAATATTATAAAATATATAAAATAAAGGGCGTGCATGAATTCAAATCAATCATTATTCTCTTTGTTTTATTATTATACTCCAATCGTTCTAATATATATATATATTATTTTTATTAGATTGATTCAATTTATTTATATATGTTCTAATTTTGACAATTTTTCACATAAAATATCAAAACATGATCTATTATAATACACTCCATAATTTTTTCTCTCAATTATCACGATAACCAGCCAATATGTCCATTGTCTAAATAACCTCTAATCTCAAATCAAAATTTCGAAAGGGTCATGAAGATGTACCTCAATTTTTGCTTGTATCAACAACCATGGAAGTGTTTGATTGTGATTTGGCATCATCAGCTATACCGGTTAACTGCTAATAGTTTACAATTAACATTGACCAAAAAGCTAATAAAAAACTACAAAGAGAAATATAATAAAGAATACTGAAATGCATTCATTACGCCAAACAACATGACGCAATATCAATAATTTAGATATTATCGTTGTCGACAGGATCTAACATATATGACAATGAGAATCCATAAGTATGCCACAGATGCGTGCGGGTTGAATATTGGGTTCAAAAAGTATAAGATCATCGATCCACGACGACTTTCAAATTATTTACTCATCCACAAATTGAATTTATCAGGATTTTAATCATTATTAAAAACAATATGCTTAAACGAGTTGCGATCCCAGCACTTGTGACGCACCACAAACTGAAAGCATGATCAAGTGCTCAAGTAATTCAAAAACAAATCAGATGCAGAGCTCCAAGACATAAACTATCGTTATATAGTATCACAGTGTCTACGTTTCATCACTGTGCAAAAGCAAATGGGACAACTAGAGAACCTGTTGATGAGACACGACCTGATTCATACACAGTCACATCACACGAACACCACCTCAGCATAGACAAATAAAAAAAAGCATGTATATATCAAAATGGCCTCATCTCCACAATCACTTATTCAAAAATAAAAATATCTGAAGAAAACTTTCGATTCTACCTATCAATCATTCATCATTTACTTTGCTGCAACAAATAACAATACATCCGAATTCGAGATCTTAATTGGAGTACTTTGTTAGAATAATATTATAAATAATTAATGGATATTTAATAGATAATTAATTTAATTTAGATGGTGTAGAAATTGAACGTATCAAACCTGAGCTCGAAAAAGACGAACTTCCCGATAAATATGCAGATCGATTGGAAGATTGGGACAGTCTTAATCATAAGATTGTCTCGTGGTTTATCAATACCTCTATCAATATTATTGGATCTCTTCTTAATTCCTTTGATGGTGTCAAAGACGCATGAGATTTTCTGGGTGAAAGGTACACTACCACTGATCTTCGCTCCGCCTTATCAGAGCTTATCTCGGAAGAAACACGTTTCATACTCATCTTCCGAAACCCACTGATGGAGTTTTGGCTTCTACTTCATCCAAACCTCAATATACCCGAAGCAAAGATGAAAAGTGCAGAAAACAGTGCACGTATTGCAATTACTGGGGGCATACAATTGATAAATGTCGGAATCGTATCAACGCATTACGACGTGATGGTCTTAACCCGGTTGCTGCTGTTCAGCTCGACTCAGCCCCTGGATCGGTGGTTCCTTCAGCACCATCCACTTCTTCTATCTCCACGTCTGACTTGGAGACCTTGATTAACCAAGTTCTCTCTCGTCGTGAATCTTCATCTATCTCTGTTCTGCCTGCCGCTTCAGATTGGGACAGGGCTTAAATCTTCTATACAAACTCAATTTGATTTTTTCAAAACCAGCTTGAGTTTGAGAGGGATGTTAGAATAATATTGTAATATTATTAGTGCCAAATATGGATGTTGTAGTGGAGAATATAGCCGTTGGAATATGACCGTTGTAATGACATATTTCGTAGCATATTCCATAGCATACGCTTTATAAATTAGGAACTCATGTAATAATTCCATTGATATGTTCTATACACATATTCCGTTTCTATACCGTTAACATACTTCAATCTAACAAATCTTGGTTTTGAGTTCCGACAGATTCTCATTCATTCATTCATTCACCTATTTTCAGTTCTTCCTCGATCACTTCGTTTCAATACTGATCCTCCTTAACACCAGCAATGTACACTTACAACAAGATTTAGCATCGATCAAAAACCAGACAACAATGGCACAAAAGAGTTGGGAGGTGAATTCAAGAACATGATAAGATTGAGGGAGAGGGACAAGAATCAATTTCTTGCACAGAACAGGGGCAATAATTTGTGGGTTAGCTACTGTTTTTTATCATAACGGGTCACCCGATGATAACTGATTCGAGAGTTCAATCATCATTATCACTCAAATCCTCACTATCAAAACAATTTGTTAATCTAAATCCGTGAATGAATCCTTCACGATAAGTTTAACTGAAAACCCTCTCATGCAGATCCTTAAGAGAGATAGTGGGACACTGAACATGGCAAGATAAGAAGATGCAATTGAGAGAAGATGCAATACAAACTTTGGTGGGGGGAAAGGGGTTGATGCCACTATACAAATCCCACCACCCCACACCTTGCTTTTTTCCAAGATAGAGACAATGACCCTTTTTGGTTGGGCTCACTGGAACTGTGAACCACAGCTTCTTCTTTTGATGAACTAAATAAATTGGTGATGGAACATCAGGCCCCATCATGTATGGAGTATAAGTTATCAGGAGTACAATCGTAAGTCACAACAATCCTATACAACTAAATAAACATGAATGTAGTCTTATTACCCCCATTAAAGAAAAAGTTGTCTGCAAACAATATTTCTATTGTGGTAATCATAGAAATGAAATTGCAGAATTGCAATAAAATATCTTCTATAGAAGCAATCGTGTAAACCGAAACGATGTTCAATGAAATCAGGATTTTGATTACTTTGTAATCATAGAAATGAAATTGCACAATTATAATAAGAATTGCTTCTATAAAACCAATCGTGTAATTAGAAAAGATATTCAATACAATAGGATCATGAAATCAAGGCTCACGACTACTACGTTGATAACAAATAGGGAATTTAACACATTAGACGTATGCGTTTTAACGACCAACAACTTCACATTTTTCTCTTGGAAAAGCACTTTATATTTTATTTTTTAATATAGATAAAACCATAGATTAGATTAGAGGCTTTGTTTTATGAAGTGGACCACTCACACTGTATATATATTTAACAAATCAAAAGTTCCCCATTTTCATGGATTCATGGATTCCATCTGACTTGGTCGAAAGGCAAGCTGACATTTGTGGTAAACACAAAATCCTATTAAATATTATTTATACATAAAAAAATCCCATGGTACAATCATTGGACTAGAAAAAATTGTAGAGATGCTTTGTATGAACCCATTTGCATTCATTGTTGTTCAACATACTTCATCAACAATTTAAAGTTGGTAGGTTATGCTTTTACATGCCAAAAAATTGATGCCAGTTAACCTTTGGGACCTATAGACATGGACCAAATAATAGAAGGTTGAAATTTTTTCATTTAACTCAAAATGAATTCCTTGGTATACATAAGGATTTTTTCTAATGTTGCGTCAATGTTCAAGATAATTGGAATCTTGATTCCATTACTAAATCCATCACATAATAATTAAAACATTGTGTAGTAATTATATTATTTTGATATGTTATTTTTTTTTAATAAATGATATTATATGAATGTTATTTTCGCACCGAGTTATGGTTTGTGTCATATATTATGTTTGATGTTTTGTAATAAATTTATAAAAAAAGTTTAATTGCAATGTCGTCTCTTTTTTAAGGATAAAAAATAAACCTTTCTAAGACGGGGGAGTAGTATATTTTATTTTTACAATTCTGACCATTATTTGGGCTATATAAAAAGTAACTAGGAAGAAAGTTACAAGCTCTTGGATTCCCACAAGCTTTCCAAAGCCCACGTACCATTTTAAGCCTGATAGTATTATCTGCGTACCATAACTTTTGTAATA